>AWOL01S0010099.1:0-32363 GCA_000715115.1 Nicotiana otophora
GAAGCGGTTAAAACATGGGTAAAGTAACATCAACACATATCGAAATATGCCAAACATCAACCAGCCATCGCAGAAGCGAGCTTTCCGCAGAAGCGGAGCTAGCCTCACAAATGCGAGCCCACAGAAGTGGCTCCTAGCTCGCAGAAGCGGCTCCAGTGGAGGCTTGGCGAAACCGCAGAAGCGGCTAAGTGAGTAGTAGGTGCGGAATCCCTTGGCAGTATACATTTCGAAGGGGTTCCAAGTTTTACCATTTTTGGACCTTCAGGTATGGTTTTTGGGGCGATTTTGAGAGAGAATTCGAGGGAAACTTGAGGTAAGTCCCTTATAATCATTTCTACTCCATAATATTAAATTATCATCGGATAATCCGACTAGATTACATGTTTTTGAGGTGTAAATCGGGGGTTTGAACTTAGGGATTTGGAAATAAGATTTGATGATTTGGAGCTCGAGTTGATGTCGGATTTTGGTAAAATTAGTATGGTTAGACTCGTGGTTGAATGTGCTTTCGGATTTTGTAACTTTTGTTGGATTCCGAGACGTGGGCCTCATGGGTATGTTTGAGCTAAATTTCGGGTTTTTATGGAAAACTAGCATTTTCTTATGGAATTAATTCCAATAAATTATATTGACTGAATCGAATTATTTGTGACTAGATTCGAGGCGTTTGGAGGCAAATTCACGAGGCAAAGGCTTAGCGAAATAACAATTTCATGGTTTGAGATAAGTAACAGTTATAAATCTGGTCATGAGGGTATGAAACCCCGAATTTTGTGTCATATGATTATTTTAGAGGTGACAGGTGTGTGGGCGTGTGGGCATGCACTGAGGGGATTGTGACTTGGTCCATCCCGTGAAATTGTACAGTTGAATAACTTGTTGTTAGCTATATGCCCTCTATGTGTTGAAGAAATTTGACTGTAAATCATGTTAGAAATCATGCTTAGGCTATGTGATAGTACTGTTGGTACCTGCAAAGGTCACGTACTTATTGAATTATCTGCTAATTGTTATCTTGTACTCAGTCATGATTTTACTTGCGTATCATACCTCAGTCTTTCTTGATTTTTGTTGATACACTATGTTATCTTTGTTTGGGCTGATCTTTGTGATTTTTGAGAGCCGAGAGACTAGAGAGGTTGATGACTGAGTAAGGCCGAGGGCTTGTCGGTGAGGTATGGATATTACAACACGTGAGTTGTCCGTGCAGGATATTATAACACGTGAGTTATCCGTGCAGCACGTGAGTTGTCCGTACAACACGTGAGTTGTCCAGGAGGATTATAGCGCTTGGGCTGTAGGAGCCCCTCCGGAGTATATACACCCCCAGTGAGCGCGTGTACCCATTAAGTGTGAGTGTTTAGGGCTGATAGCTGAGAGCTGAGAGCTGAGTGGTTGAGTTGTTGTGAT
Source organism: Nicotiana otophora (assembly GCA_000715115.1). Classification (NCBI taxonomy): domain Eukaryota; kingdom Viridiplantae; phylum Streptophyta; class Magnoliopsida; order Solanales; family Solanaceae; genus Nicotiana; species Nicotiana otophora. The sequence continues at coordinate 1,411 of AWOL01S0010099.1, forward strand.
GAGTTGAGTGACTGTTGCCTTAAGAGGCTGTACTTGCTTTTTATTTGTTGTTGTACTTTGTTTCTATGTGTCATTGTTGTGAAATTCTCTGAAAGATTTTTATATCCAGATTACATGAACTTGAACTGTATAAAATTGGTTTGACTTAAACTGCTGAATTTGGAAGCATGTCTATCCCTTGCTGGAATTACTGAAAGTGAACTATAACTGTGTAGCTTGTCATTATTTTCAGTTCCTTATTTATTATTGTTACTTGCTGAGTTGGTTGTACTCATACTATAACCTGCACTTCGTGTGAAGATCGAGGTGTTCCCGGACATAGCGGGCGTTGATTCTTTCGCACAGTTGATTTTTCAGAGATTCAGAGGTAGCTGTCATGATTCACAAACCTTATCTCTCCTTCTCTATCTCCTTGTTTACTTTATTTGGTCTCAGACTATTATAGACCATATTTTCAAGACTTGTATTCATATTAGATGCTCATGTACTCAGTGACACTGGGTTTTGAGAGTATTTATATTTGTACTTGTGAGATTTCTTCTGCTGAATTTAATCATTATGTTTTCAAATTTAAAAGATATGTGGTTTATTGAGATTATCGGCTTGCCTAGTATTGAGATAGGTGCCATCACGACGGGTTAGATTTTGGGTCGTGATAAGTTGGTATCAGAGCTCTAGGTAACATGGGTCTCACGAATCATGAGCAGGTTTAGTAGAGTCTTGCGGATCGGTACGAAGATGTCTGTACTTATCTTCGAGAGGCTGCCGAACCCTTAGGAAAATTTCACTTTCTTGTATTCTATCGTGCAGAATTGATTCAGCTTGAAATGCAACTCTTTGAATTTACTTCCACGCATTTCATATTCGCATATGAGCGCTCGGTATCAGCTGTGCATCGCCGACATCGGATTCTATGAACGAGGTTCAAGATGTGTATTCTGTGTTTTGGTGATGGGTCAGTCTGGAGGGCTTGAGGCTAGGTTTAGACTGCAACTTAGGCTCAGTAGCTTCAGTTGTAATATGTACATTTGGACTCATATGTCTGGTAATGTCCCTATGAGTGGCATTTGTGGCTCAATGAGCGGTGGAATGGCTTTGTTATGAGTATGATGTAACTGCGGGATGTGTTAAGGCGATTTGAATGTTCTTTTATTCCAGCTCAGTATATGTATTATTTTTAATTTTATGATTTTGAGACTGTGCACGGGTTGCTACGATGGCTATGCATTGTTATCGCACAATATTGGTGTAATGGTAAGGTGCTCGTTATGTGTTGAGGTGGCAAATGTCTCGAAGAGAAGATTTCTCAGTATATGATTAAGTGGTTCAACAATTAATTCCAGCAGAGGAAAGGCAGTCGGACTATAGATGTCCAAGTTTGGTTGTTAAAGTAACAAGACTTGGTATTTGCGAGCATGGTCAAATTATCATTGAGGGCTCGAGAAAGATGATCTTCGAAGAGGCTTAGGGTTGGTAACAGTTTATTGGTTCATGTGCTACAGAGATGCATTTTGATTTGATGCAATAGTTGGGCAGCAAATTATGAGGGAAGACATGACGGGAAGTGTTTCGCAGTGGTTGAAGTACTAGCAGGTCAAGTAGGAGAAGTAGAGGTTGATAAGTTGCTTAAAGGAGACGGTTTAACCGAAGTAAGAGTGACAGATTAGCATATGGATTATGTGGTAGGGTAGTCGCGCGCCTTGAGAAAGTGTAGAACGGTTTGGAATCATGATAGAATATGATTTGGCCTACGGACTTTATTTGGAGTGATGGTTACTGTACGAAGAAAGATTGAATATGGCAGAAAGGAGTTTGTTTGAAATGAAGAGGGATGTGAAGATCTGATTATCGTTTCAGGCGCAATATGACTTGAGTTCGGAAGGTATTGTTGAAATTTCAGTTGATGTCAAAAGGGAAAGTGCAGACTTATACAAAAGGTGGGCGAGCATGAGCTTAGGAGAATTTACTGATTACGTGGTCGTTGCACCCAGTGCAGCATCGTTGAAAGATGTCGGTAAGGAATTCCACATGTGGGTTATCTCTTGTGAGCAGTTAGCGGTGACGTGATGTTGATGAAGCTTCTGCGAGGAATATTAGTTGCTACCCTGTAAGAGGTTGAGTGTCTGACTGTGGCTGGTGATTCAGAATATTCATGAAAAGCTTAACAAAAGACTTCGAGAAGTCTGGCGGGTTAATGGAACGAGAGCATGGTAATTGAGAAGGAGAAATCCTTGCGGGTTATAAGTTTATATAATTGCAGCTTAAAGCTAAGTGGTGGAGCCTGCTATTGACAATTTGATTTCAGGGTTATGTGTTAAATTTTAGTTTTGGTCGGAGATATACGTGTGGATCAGTTATGACTTGCAGAGATGGAAATCGAGGATGACTCGAGTAAGGAAATTCCTGAATACGGGTTATATGGCACTTTATAGAAATACGGATATCATGGAATGATTAAATTGTTATTTTGAAGAACGTAGTGCACACGAAGTATGAATTTGATTGGTGGTGTTAAGGCAGGGTTACTTCTTAGGGGGTTGTTGTGCTAATGGGGCTTGTGCCTTTCTTTCCGTTTAGGCGGTGCAATTTAGATTTGAGTAAAGTAGGTGACTCCCGAGAAAATTCTAATGGGTTTGAGAATTATATATAGCAATTTAGAATTTTTCCAGACTTGTGAATGAATAAAATCTGAGATTTGCATTTGAAGGTGTCGGGACTTGCGCTAAGTTTGTATGACTATGGATTCTACATTTCAGTATAAGAAAGGAAAGAGGAACAGTTTTAAATTCACAAAAGGTATTTTCAGAGTGAGTGTTACAGTTGTGGTATTTATGGAGGTGCTTAAGAAGAATACAATGGCTTATGGGCCTTAGGGTAGTGTAGTTATATGTTAGGATGTCTTGTAGTGTGCTTTGGGTAAGGATCATGGAGTTGACAAGAAGAAGTGTCAAATTGAGGTTGGTTTAAAAGAAACTCGGAGAAAATAGGACGATTGGGTAGTAGGCTGGACCATGTTTGGTAATGGTATGATCATATGTGTTGAGGCTCTACGGATGTTTTAGTGGAAATATTCTTGTGTTGGTGACCTGCGTGACTTGGTCGAGTCAGAGAAATTTAGTTCTGATATCTTGGTTGTGTGCAAATGGATTTCAAAGTGTTCCTGATGGTTTCTACCATGGTTTGAGCCGGATATGTCTTACCAGCGTGAGGAACATATTATCTATTGTGATTTCCTCCTGTTTGGGAACAAGAGGAAGATTACTAACTAACCGGGTAGGTAAATTACTGGTGACTCAAAGTTGATAATGAAATTATTGTGCTTGTCACATGATGACATGATAGATGTGGCGTGTTGTGCGGGATTAAGATTTGTAGGTACAAGGTGGCAGTTCATTCTTGAAAAGAAGATCACGAATTTTGGACAGAATGTTCAATTTCTGATAATTAGATGAATGTTATAACTGCTTAGTAATCCCTAAGAAGGGTGCGCATTTCAAAAGGCGCATTGTGTTTTGACTTACAGATGTTCATTGGTATTGCAATACTCATCTGGTTGATAGACTGTTGATATTCAAATTATTGCTATGTGACACGGAAGAATTATGAAAGTATTCCTTATGGGAAGATCGTGGATGGAAGATGTGTTAGTCATTCTAGTGCTGGAGTTGGGATCAGTTACGGTGATTCATGTGTTTGATGAATTTGGAGACTGGGAGTTCTCAGAAGTATATTGTTTCGGGTTACGGCCTGTTTGAGGTGAGTATTTTATTTTAACACAGTGGAGGCACTAGTTGCGTTAATTATTTGTGATAGATACGCGCTATATGTGTGCATATATGTGAGGTTTGAGCCAATGTGCTGGCATCAGGGCAAGTATTCATACTCGAAAGAATGCTTAGGCTATGATATGCCTAGAGTTGACTGTTAAGCGTAAAGTTATAGTGTTTCTCGTGTTCGTACCTTTGTTGAGAACTATCTGGGCTACATTTGAGGTTACAAAGAGGCTAATTCCCCTGAATAAACGGGGTAGTTACTATTTCTACGTTAACTTGCCGATTTGAAGTGTGATAGCAGACTTTGCACATGCTTACGCTATGGCGTGTTATTTATACCAGTCCAGGAGCATGGGAATCTTATTTCATTATCATATATATGTGTACTTGGTTAATTGCTCCTATATGATATGCTGGGACTGGAGGCATGCGACCATGCCAGGCGATTTATATTATTGGCACGTGAGTTATCCGTGTCGTGTGTGGGAATTCTATTTCTATGATAATTTATCTGATTTATTAATTTCCTTCCTCTACAACTTTGCATATGCACCTACGGTTATCGTCTTCACGAAATTTGAGGAATTGGTTGTAACATTGCGGTGGTGGTGGTGTTTGTTGAACTTGCAATACGGTTCTCTTCCTTGAGACATCTCCCATATTTGGGTACACAGATTGCGTAGTTGCGGCTTGAGTTATATTGATGTGGCATGTTTGTGAGATAGTTGTGTTTAATAAAATAAGGTCATTGGATCTAGAATGGGTACTATGAGGCTTGATTATGGTATATTCGAGAGGATAACATTGAAAGTCGGCTTAGGAGAGGATTGTGGTTCTGGTTGGGGCGGGAGAGCTCCATGGCTAGTTGATCTGATGAGTGGTTATGAGTTTTTGATTGTTTCTTTCATCTTTGGCAGTGTACGGAGGTTTTGGAATGAGGTTCTATTGAATGAGGGTTTTTATACTAGTACTTGGTTGGTTTTGAGTAGTTATTGTGATCAGAAATGGTGCTACGAGTATGCGAGTTGTGTAGTATGTTATACGATTATATCTGGGATTATGGATATGGCTGGATACAACTTGTTCAAGCTTATACAGTGCATAGATATGAGATTCGGGTCTTGAAAAGAATTTTGGATGTTAGAAATTTGCCTCCAAGGTTTTTGGGCTAAGGTGATATTAATGATTTTTAGTTATGTTGTACGGTTAGGACTATATAGAATAGGGTGACGTGAGATCACCCCGGGTATGTGCGTAGTAAGGTGAAATGGAGATTTAAAGGTTAAGAACAACTCTTGGAACGTTCGAGGACGAACGTATGTTTAAGTGGCGGAGAATGTAACGACCCGACCGGTCGTTTTGAGTATTACAGCCACATTCCCCCATTTACTACTCAATTTATGCTTCATAGTTGTTTTATGACTTACCGGGTTAGTTGGTACAGGTCCTGAAGGAATTCGGAGTGAAATGAGACACTTAGTCTCATAATTGAAAACTTAAGTTGGAAAAGTTGACTGGATATGGACTTATGTAAATATGACCTCTGATTCAAATTTTGATGATTCCAATAGCCCCATATGATTATTTTGGACGTAGGAGCGTGTCCGGAATATTATTTGGTGATCCGTAGTGGAATTAGGCTTGAAATGGCAAAGGTGAAATTTTTGGGAAGTTTGACCGGGGAGTTGACTTTTTGATATCGGGATCGGAATCTGATTCTAAAAATTGGAATACGTCCATTATGTCATTTATGACTTGTGTGCAAAATTTGAGGTCAATCAAACGTGATTTGATAGGTCCCGACATCGTTTGTAGAAATTGAAAGTTTCAAAGTTCATTAGGTTTCAATATATGTGGGATTCGTGTTTTTAGTGTTATTGGATGTGATTTGAAGACTCGACTAAGTTTATATGATGTTTTAGGACTTGTTGGTATATTTGGTTGAGGTCCCGGGGGCCTCGGGTGAGTTTCAGATGGTTAACAGATCAAATTCGGACGTAAAACCACTCCTGGAATTTTTGCTTCTGGTATTTTCGCACCTACGGAGGTTTGATCGTAGGTGCGAAGCCACATGTGTGCACCGGCCATCGCAGAAGCGAGCTTTTCGCAGAAGCGAGCTTTCCGCAGAAGCGGAGCTAGCCTCGCAAATGTGAGCCCGCAGAAGCGGCTCCTAGCTTGCAGAAGCGGCTCCAGTGGAGGCTTGGAGAAACCGCGGAAGCGGTTGAATTCTCGCACATGCGAGACCGTAGAAGCGGCTAAGTGAGTTGCAGGTGCGGAACCCCTGGGCAGTATACATTTCGAAGGGGTTCCAAGTTTAGCCATTTTTGGACCTTCAAGCCCGGTTTTTGGTGCGATTTTAAGAGAGAATTTAAGGGAAACTTGAGGTAAGTCCCTTGTGATCATTTCTACTCCATAATATTGAATTATCATCAGATAATCCGACTAGATTACATGTTTTTGAGGTGTAAATCGGGGGTCTGAACTTAGGGATTTGGAAATAAGATTTGAAGATTTGGAGGTCGAGTTGATGTCGGATTTTGGTAAAATTAGTATGGTTAGACTCGTGGTTGAATGTGCTTTCGGAGTTTGTAACTTTTGTCGGGTTCTGAGACATGGGACCCATGGGTATTTGTGAATTAGGAGCGTGTCCATAATATTATTTGGAGGTCCATAGTGGAATTAGGCTTGAAATGGCGAAGGTCGAAATTTTGGGAAGTTTGACCGGAGAGTTGACTTTTTGATATCGGGGTCGGAATCCGATTCTAAAACTTGGAGTACCTCCGTTATGTCATTTATGACTTGTGTGCAAAATATGAGGTCAATCAGACATGATTTGATAGGTTCCGAGGTCGTTTGTAGAAATTGAAAGTTTCAAAGTTCATTAGGCTTGAATATATGTGGGATTCGTGTTTTTAGTGTTGTTGGATGTGATTTGAAGACTCGACTAAGTTCATATGATATTTTAGGACTTGTTGGTATATTTGGTTGAGTTTTCGGGGGCCTCAGGTGAGTTTCGGATGGTTAACGGATCAAATTCGGATGTAAAACCACTGCTGGAATTTTTGCTTCTGGTATTTTCGCACCTGCGGAGGTTTGATCATAGGTGCGAAGCCACATGTGCGCACCAGCCATCGCAGAAGCGAGCTTTCCGTAGAAGCGGAGCTAGCCTCACAAATGCAAGCCCACAGAAGTGGCTCCTAGCTCGCAGAAGCGTCTCCAGTGGAGGCTTGGCGAAATCGCAGAAGCGGCTAAGTGAGTAGCGGGTGTGGAACCCCTTGGCAGTATACATTTTGAAGGAGTTCCAAGTTTTACCATTTTTGGACCTTCAAGTACGGTGTTTGGGGCGATTTTGAGAGAGAATTCGAGGGAAACTTGAGGTAAGTCCCTTATAATCATTTCTACTTCATAATATTGAATTATCATCGGATAATCCGACTAGATTACATGTTTTTGAGGTGTAAATCGGGGGTTTGAACTTAGGGATTTGGAAATAACATTTGATGATTTGGAGGTCGAGTTGATGTCGGATTTTGGTAAAATTAGTATGGTTAGATTCGTGGTTGAATGTGCTTTTGGATTTTGTAACTTCTGTTAGGTTCCGAGACGTGGGCCCCACGGGCGATTTTTGAGCTAAATTTCAGATTTTTATGGAAAACTAGCATTTTCTTATGGAATTAATTCCAATAAATTTTATTGACTGAATCGAATTATTTGTGACTAGATTCGAGGCGTTTGGATTCCAATTCACGAGACAAAGGCTTAGCGGAATAAGAATTTCATGGTTTGAGGTAGGTAACAGTTATAAATCTGGTCATGAGGGTATGAAACCCCGGATTTTGTGTCATGTGATTATTTTGGAGGTGACGCACATGCTAGGTGACAGGCGTGTGGGCGTGCACCGAGGGAATTGTGACTTGGTCCGTCACGTGAAACTGTAAAGTTGAATAACTTGTTGTTAGCTATATGCTCTCTATGTGTTGAAGACATTTGACTGTAAATCATGTTAGAAATCATGCTTAAGCTATGTGATAGTACTATTAGGACCCGCATAGGTCACGTACTTGTTGAATTATTTGCTAATTGTTGTCTTGTACTCAGTCATGATTTTACTTGCGTATCATACCTCAGTCTTTCTTGAGTTTTGTTGATACACTATGTTATCTTTGTTTGGGATAATCTTTGTGATTTTTGAGAGCCGAGAGACTAGAGAGGTTGATGATTGAGTAAGGCCGAGGGCCTGTCGGTGAGGTATGGATTATCAGCGCGTGAGTTGTCCGTGTAGGATATTATAGCACGTGAGTTATCCGTGCAGAATGTGAGTTATCCATGCGGATTATAGCGCTTGGGCTGTAAGAGCCCCTCCGGAGTCTGTACACCCCCAGTGAGCGCGGGTACCCATTGAGTATGAGTGCTGAGGGCTGAGAGATGAGAGTCGAGTGGTTGAGTTGTTGCGACAAGTTGAGTGACTGTTTCCCTAAGAGGCTGTACTTGCTTTTCATTTGTTGTTGCACTTAGTTGCTATCTGTCATTGTTGTGAAATTCTCTGAAAGATTTTTATATCTGGATTACATGAACTTGAACTGTATAAAACTGGTTTGACTTAAACTGCTGGATTTGGAAGCATGTCTATTCTTTGCTGGAATTACTGAAAGTGAACTATAACTGTGTAGCTCGTCACTATTTTCAGTTCCTTATTTATTATTGTTACTTGCTGATTTGGTTGTACTCATACTACACCCTGCACTTCGTGTGCAGATCTAGGTGTTCCCGGACATAGCGGGTGTTGATTCTTTCGCACAGTTGATTTTTCGGAGATTCAAAGGTACCTCCCGTATTTCGCAGACCTTGCCTCTCCTTCCCTATCTCCTCGTTTACTGTATTTGATCTCAGACTATTATAGACCATAATTTCCAGACTTGTATTCATATTAGATGCTCATGTACTCAGTGACACCGAGTTTTGGGAGTATTTATATTTGTACTTGTGAGATTGCTTCCACTGAATTTAATCATTATGTTTTCAAATTTAAAAGATATGTGGTTTATTGAGATTGTCGGCTTGCCTAGTGTTGAGATAGGCGCCATCACGATGGGTTAGGTTTTGGGTCATGACATGAACAATAGTCATCTCGCCATTACTGTTCCTCGTATTTAGCGTTTTGGGCCATAAACCAAAAATTCAGGACGATTCCTAGATTTCGTGTGCATAGTCCATGTCATCTGCATGAAATGGGGTGACCGGCCCAGAAACTCGTAAAAGGTTTTCGGCCTTTAAAAAATGACCTAATGAATACTATCCATCACTTTGCCATGACATTTTCTTGTTTTATTGGCATCTTAGTACCATAAAACTGAAATTCAGGACGATTGCCAAATTTTCGTGTGCTATAGTCCACACCATCTATGTGAATTCGAACGACCAATCCTGAATCGCCAAAACCTTTGCGGTCCAATCAAGAAAGATCTAATGAACAATAGTTATCGCTTCTCCATGACTGTTCCATGTGTGTTTGGTGTTTTAGGGTCATAAAACAGGAATTCAGGATGATTCCCATATTTTTGTGTGCTATAGTCCACGCTATCTACATGAATTCGGGCGACCGGCTTCGAATCTCCTAAATTTTGCAAGTTGATGAGTGGTGATTTTACCATTTATTATAGTCTCTTTTCTTTAGTTTTTGTATCCGTTAATTATAATATGAGGTTGTTTATGGTGTGTATTACTAGATTTTCATGTAAATGATACCATGAAGAGAGTTGAAGTCAATTGAAGTGGAATGAGCAAAAACGAGTTAAAGAAATACAAAATCCTTCAGTGATTTTGCATCTGCGAAACACTGTTCGCTTTTGTGAGCTCGCCTCTGCGAGTAGAGGGCCACATCTATAGAAAATAACCACCTTGCACTGGGACCGCATCTGTGGTCAGTAATCCGCTTCGGCGGAGTCGCTTCTCCGATGACATGATCCACATATGCAGAGAAGGAAATTCCCAACATGCTTAACATCTGTGAATGACAATCCGCTTTTGCGGAGCCGCACCTGCGATGATTTATTCCGCAGGTGCGGTCAACGAGCTTCAGCTATGGAGAGTTTTAGCATTTCACATTTCTCGATTCTAAACCCACAAATATACGACCTAGCCTTTTGAAAATAGATCTTTGGTATATTTGGCATCTTTGGCAGACCTTTGAAGTTTTTTTTGAGTCTCTTTACTAGAGAACACAAGTTTTAGATCTAGGGTTCTTGCACACACACTTGGGTCTTGAAGATTTGAAGCTTTTGGTTGAGAATTCCTTACTCATTTATGCTCATTTCTTCATTTCTTTGCTTTGTATTGAATATCTAAATGTGTAGTATATTTTCCAAGACTTGAATCTTGTTTATGAAAATATTCATACTTATAGTGTGGATTAAATATCTTGTCGTGCTTATGTATTGAACGATTTTTAGTTATATTGAAGTGAGTTATTGGTTCTTTAATTATTCTTGTTCTTTAATGTTTCCAAAGGGATTAGCTAACCCTAGGACTCGCCCATTTACTTCGAATTAATTTTGGGAAAGGTAATTTGGGGTTGGAAAAGATTAATTAACAAGAACTTGAGGCTTTAACCCTCACTTTATAGATTCTACCTAGGGATAGGACTGAACTACTTGTATCCATATTCGGGTGTGCTTAATCTCTTATTTATTTTAGGGATAATTCAATTAGAAAGTCTTGTTAGTCTTCAGAAGAAGCTAATATAGAATTATTACCCGAGGCTAATTAACATAAACTCGCTCATATTTGTAAAATCGTGAAATACATTGGATCGTTGCTTGAGTGTAATTCTCATTGCATCCATGCTTGTAGCCACTGATTATTTTACTTGCTTTCTAGGTTAGTTTACATTTTTGCAATTAGTTATAAATATTTTCTGTAAACGTTTCTAAGTATTTGGTTTAGCATAATAAGTAATAATTCTCTTACACGCCTAATCGCCTACATATTATTCTCTGTGGGATTCGACCCCGACTCATAGTTAGGTAAATTATATTGCATGAGACTGTGTCCATTTACTTTTTAGTAGTGGATTTGGACGTCATCAAAATTGGCGCCGTTGCCGAGGAACAATTTGGCGTATTTAGGTTGTTTGAGAAGTAAGCGTATATGCTTTGGTCCAAACTTGTGAATATTTGTGTAATTATTTTCTTATCTTTGTTTATCTTCTTTTTTGTTTTCTTGTTTAATTCTTAGTTTTGAAAAATGGCACCATATAATGAAAATTAATCGGATGGTAGTTGTTCATACTTTGATGACCCTTGTCCTTATTGTGGAGGACCACACTCATGGAAACATTATTTAAACTCTCCGGGGGGCGGATTGTGCACACAATCTCAAACCCATGAGTAGAGTATATGCGATAAGTGTGGTGGTCAAAATGGCCTCTGGGATATTTGTGCTTATTTTTCCTTCCCTTCCCTGATCCCCCGCTATGATGATTCTACTTTTTGTGATGACAACTATAGGGATATGGAAGTGGAAGAAAGTGAGCACGGTCAAAATGGAGAGTTCAAGCTCATGATAGAATGCCTACTTGAAGGAGGAAACAAAGAGCAAAATGCCTTGGAGGAGCTTTTGGAAAATAGTCTCCAAAATGATTTGGCGCTTGAAAGATTGAACTCACAAATGGGAGATATGCTTGAAGCTTTAGAGGTCCAAAAAGCCTCGGAAGTGAATGATAGCCAAGAACCTTCCTTAGAGGTTGAAGCCGAAAATCCTTCTTTGGCACTTGATCCAAATCAAGAAGAACTACCAAATTCTCAAAATGAGAGGATGATTCTCATGTTGGAGGCCATTCTTGAAAATGAGGGGAAGCACAACTTGGCACTTGAGGGCATGAAACATGTTTTGACTCAAAATAATGAGAATATCTGCACTTTGGAAGATCAAATGAAAATATTGGTTGAGGATCACTATGCCCACCAACTTGAGAGTGTAGAAAGTGATCAAGAAGAGTCCAACTTCGAGGAAGAAAGTGAAATTTATTTTGAGGAATCAAGAATTGAACATCCGCCAACCGACTCCATGCTTGTTAGTGTCGCCAAGAAAAATATGGAATTAGAGTCAACCGATGTAGTTGAAAAGATGGTTGAATTTGACTCTAGTTCGGGGGACCAAGAGGATGTTAAAATACGGAAAGAATTGAAATTTGGAGGCTTGTTGTCACATTCCAAGCATTTCTCAACATTGGAGTTGTGTGGTGATATGAGAATTGAATTACATGACTCAATGGGGGATTGCGAGAAGGAAAGGCAAATGCCATACATTTTAGAATTTGAAGGCACAAGAAGGCAAAATGACATTCCTCACATGAAAGCCAAGAAATGCAAAATGAAGAAATTTAAGTTTGGCTTGATCATCTACTTACCTCCCCCCGTCGCTCGCAGTCACAAACTTGAATCCAAGTTACGTGCCAAGTTCATATCTTCCAAGTGACGAGAAAAGTGGTAAAGTTGATTCGCGTCATGCCACGATGTTAAATGCGGCGCTTGGTGGGAGACAACCCATCATTTTTAAACTTTTTAGTCATTTTTGAAATGTTTTTTTAGAATAGGTTAGTAAAGTAGTTTTGACTAATCTTTCAAGTTTTAGATTTTTTGGAGTTGAATTGAGGAGTTTGAGGTGTTGGAGTGCACAAAAACAGTAGCTGCCCAGTCTGTGCATCAGTCATCTGGTGCAACCGCATCTGTGGAAATTACATGCAGATGAGGCCCCGCAAAAGCGCCAGTTGGAACGCAGATGCGAGATCTTCGCAGAAGCGTTTCCATAACCGCGAAAGAATAGGCGTAGAAGCGATTTAAACATCGCAGATGCGCCTCGTTGGGTGAGTTTAAAGCAAAAAGGCCTCTCTTAAAGGTAACACTTTAAACCCTTTTTCCCCCCAAACTCCAACTCCTCTATCTCTCACATAACTACTACTCAACCTCCCCATTGCTCTCGATTTCTACTGCTTACACACAAGACAATCAGGTAATCGTCTTCACCCCTCTCACATCTGCTCTCTTTTTGATTTTCTTCTTCTTCGTTTTCACAGTCATTCTCCACATTCCCGTTTTTTTCCCATTCTTGATTAGTTTTGATATTAGGGCGAGGAAATTGGTTGAGAGTGTGGTTGTGTGTGCTGTTGATAATGAAAAACAATATTAGAAAGTCTGAGTACCAAATTAATTTGAAGAAGTATAAAACCATAGTGCTCACTAAGTGTTCGACAAATTGTCCGAAGGAAATTTTACTGATAAGTGCCTAAAATTGTGTGTAATCAAGTCCCCTAATCATGCAATGCACAAATTTATAAGTCTTGAGTATAAATTATGTGCCAAAATCATGTTTGAAATTGAAACGAGTCGAAAATTTCTTGGTTTGTGAAACCCCTGATGAACATTGCAGAAGTGACAACAGTGCCGCAAATGTGGCCTCGCACCTACGATGAATATTCCGCAGGTGCAATTCTTGTCATCTATGAAAGCTGCAGAAGCGCAAACCATCCCGCAGAAGCGGGACCGCACCTGCAAAAAATCAGCGCAGGTGCGGTAACTGGCAGATTTGGCAACAAATAGTGGCTTTGCAATGTTTGCATGCTGGGCCCGTTTGGCTTGATTCTTTGGCCTAATTGCATTGTTTTGAATTTCTTAACATAATTCTAATGCCCGACTAACTTTGTCTTGATTTGTTAAGGTACTTTGAGCTTAAAATGGACCCAAACATGAACGAAAAGGCTTTGCTTGATCACGAAGTTGAAGAAGTGGCTGATGATTTGAACTATGATGCTAACAGATTCATGTCTTCTGAGTGCCAAGCCCAGTATTATGATGATCTCCTCACGAAGAAGCGCAAACTTGAGAAAGGAATTGCCGACGACAAAGTGGTCGAGCTCCTTCCGGATTTTCATGGCCGGTTAGTTTTAAGTGGCTGGACCTGCTTTATCCCCACTCCATGCAAGGCCAATGAGGAATGGGCTAGGGGATTTTATGCCAACTTAAGGCATACACATTTCCAAAATCATGAACATACAATAAGGGGAAAGAATGTGAAATTTGGAGTCGAAGAGATAAATGATGTCTATGGGTTTCAAAATCATCCGCTTGAGCCAATGCAAGAAAGAAATATATGCGACAATGGTGATTGGCTTGTCTCAAATCTTTGTCCTCCAGGTCATACAATGACTTGGGCTAAAAATAAAAAAGGTATCAAATGTGGTGATTTCACAGCTGAAGCAAAAATGTGATCGTATATCAATGCGAGCAGAGTGTCTCCTTGTGGGAACATGTCGAATGTCACATACACTAGGCCCTTATAATTTCTTGCATCCTTGATGGCATTCCAGTGAATGTTGGTCACTATATCATTCAGAAGCTGAAGGAGTATGTGCTTTAAGGTGGCTCTACATTGATATTTCCATCATTGATTATAAAATTATGCCGGCGTGCACAAGTTGAGAAATGGGATGGAGATCATTTGATAGCGGTGGACAAGCCCTTTCACCCATTGAGAGTGACGGGAGAAGGCGGTGTGGTAAAAAGCAAGAAGAGGAAAATAGAGATTGTTGTAGGTGAGGGGTTCTCCTCACAAGCTACTCAGGCCGAGGGACCATTTGGGATGCTAAATTTCGAGCTTCCATCCATTCGTGACTTAGTGTCACAGCTCCCTAGTGGGCCCTCACACTCCCAGCCTATGCCCGAATATTTTACCAGGGAATAAATGAAGACCTACATGGAGGTTCAGAAAAAGCAGGCATAGTCTCGCGAGAAGTTGGCAGTCTCGAGGCAGCCTATGGCAACATGGACAAGGAAAATGTAGATCTTTAGGCAGACTTCACAAAGGATAAAGAGAGAAATAAGAAAAAGGGCAAGTTCATGATAAAGATGTGGAGAGGCATCAAAACCATCTTCAAATGGGGGCAGCCGAACAGGAAGATACCGGTCGAGGACAAAGACGACAATGAAGAGTATTCCTTCTTGTCAAGTGCTTCTGGTGATGATGTTGATGATACCGATGATGATGAGGTTGAGAGCTCTACACGATAGTGATTAGCCTTTTCCCATAGTCTGCTAGTCTGATGCAGACCTCAGGGAGAACCTCAACCTACTCTTATTTTATTGTGATATTGTGCAGTGATGACACTGCAATGTCTTTAGTTGGGGGTGGATTTAGGTAGTATACTCTATTTGTACATTGATACTTAACTTGTTACCTTGCCGGGCTTATGCTTTTGTATGGATATTGTGTGACCTTGCCAGACTTATTTTACTACTGTTTATCATGTGTACTTGCCGGGCGTAGTTTGTGATTGGTGATCATATTGCGGATTAGTCGCTTTTGTTATTCTATTTTATTTTTCTTTATTTATATATTTTCTTTAGTAAGTTTTAGTTTATGTTATTTTTGTTCCTTTAGTATTAGTTGCTTTTGTTATTTTATTTTCTTTAATAGTTTTTAGTTATTTTATTTTTATTCCTTTAGTGTTTATTTTATTCTCTATAGTAATTGTTAATTTATATTAGTTTTATCTCTTTAGTAGTAATATAATTTTCAATAAATTTTCTTGGGTTTTCTTTATGCCACGGTTCTTTCTTGAGGAATAGTTTTGTGTTGAACCGGGTGACTTTTCCCTATGATGGACAGTGTGACGACTTTCTTAAGGGAATTAGTCCTTTTTTGTTATGTGTAGACTTTTGGATTGTTTGGTACTAATAAAATTAGTATCTTGTATAAGAAGTGTGAATTAAGAATACCCCTCCGAATATTTGTTGTAAATTGAAAAACTAAGTTGCATGGGGAAGAATAATTTTTATGATAACTTTTTGGCTCATTTGGTGACTCTTTGCCCACTAGTTGGCATAATATTACTCTAATTGCTCTTATTAAGAAGTCAAATTGATCCGTTTTGATTAGTTCATGTGTCATGTGTGTTAGTGTTTGTTAAAAATAATTCTTGTGTTTACTTTTATCATCTATAACTTGCCCGATTGGTCTTTGCTAATTTTAATTATGTTTGGTTGGAGGGATGACCTTAGACATTCTTTGTGATCTTTGAGAAAGCCTCTTTAGCCTTTCTAGCCTACCATTGCATAAATATTATCACTAATTTACCCCATTTGAGCCTTTAGCATTTTCTTTGGCTACCTCATTACAAACCTTTACCCTTTTGTGAAAAACTTCCCTCTTTTGAACCCATCCCCCCTTGAATGTTAAGAATGAGGCTAAAAGCCTAAGTTGGGGGTGTTGGTATTAACTGGGAAATGGTGAAGATGTACATTGTGTGTAGAAACATATACCTCAAAGTTGTTTATATGAAGATACTCAAGCCCCAAAAGAAAATAGTTGTATAAAAAATAAATATGGAGAGAAAATTAGAGAGGTATTTTAAAGTGGTCATACGTTGGTAACTAGATGTCAATAAGGGCCATGTGGTTTAAAAAGAAGCAAAGTGCAAAAAGAAAGACAAATGTGAGTAGTGTTCAAGGAGGGTGTAGTCACTTGTACCTCAAATGCTTATCCTACCCTTCCCTAAACCTACATTACAAGCTTAAATAGTCCTTATGGGATCTCCAATCGAATGTTCTTGAATAGGCGGCGAATATAAAATAAGGGAAAGCTTATGTCATGATATTTTGTAACACTTGAAATTCTTTGTTGAGAGTGAGTATCTTTGTGCATTTGTCCCTTGTGTTATTATTGTAAATATGGATTGGTGACATTGATATTCCGAATTGAGTAAATTAAGCATATGTAGTAGACTAGTGCTTTTTAGTCACTTCTTGAGGCTTGGTTGTTGTCACATGATTATTTTGAAACTCCATTGCATTACTGAAGTTGTTTTTAAATGAGGGAGTCATTGGGTTGTGATTCACATTCTTGAACCTAATTATTAGTACCAACCAAAACCATAAATATGGTGCTTAATTAGAAAATGTGATTTGTGAATGATAGCGATACTACTTGTGCTTTAAATGGTAGAACCTCATTGAATTGTTGGTTTAGATTTGTTCCAGGGCAAGCAAAATCTTTAAGTTGGGGGTGTTGATGAGTGGTGATTTTACCATTTATTATAGTCTCTTGTCTTTAGTTTTTGTGTCTATTAATTATAATATGAGTTAGTTTATGGTGTGGATTGCTAGATTTTCAGGTAAATGATACCATGAAGAGAGTTGAAGTCAATTGAAGTGGAATTGAGCAAAAAAGAGTTAAAGAAATACAAAATCCTTTAGTGATTTTGCATATGCGAAACACTGTTCGCTTTTGCGAGCTCACCTTTGCAAGTAGAGGGCCGCATATGCGGAAAATAGCCACCTTTCACTGGGACCGCATCTGTGGTCAGTAATCCGCTTTTGCGATGACATGATCGGCATATGCGGAGAAGGAAATTCCCCACAGGCTTCACATCTGCGAATGACAGTTCGCTTTAGCGGAGCCGCACCTGCGATGATTTATTACGCAGGTGCGGTCAATGGGAATTCCAAACCCACAAATATACGACCTAGCTTATTGGAAACACATATTTGGTATCTTTAGCATCTTTGGCAGACCTTTGAAGTTTTTTTGAGTCTCTTGACTAGAGAACACAATGTTTGGAGTTAGGGTTCTTGCACACACACTTGGGTCTTGAAGATTTGAAGCTTTTGGTTGAGAATTTCTCACTCATTTATGCTCATTTCTTCATTTCCTTGCTTTATATTGAATATCTACGTGTGTAGTAGTTTTTCTGACACTTGAATATTTATGGAAATATTCATATTTAAAGTGTGGATTAAATATATTGTTGTTCTTATGTATTGAACAATTTATAGTTTTATTGAAGTGGGTTATTGTTTCTTTAATTATTCTTGTTCTTTAATATTTTCAAAGGGATTAGCTAACCCTAGGACTCGCCCATTTACTTTGAATTAATTTTGGGCAAGATAATATGGGGTTGGGAAAGATTAATTAAGAAGAACTTGATGCTTTAACCCTCACTTTATAGATTGTACCTAGGGATAAGATTGAACTACTTGGAGCCATATTCGGGTGTGCTTAATCCCTTAATTGTTTTAGGGATAATTTAATTAGGAAGTTTTGTTAGTCTTCGGAAGAAGCTAATATAGAATTATTACCCGAGGCTAATTAACATAAACTCGCTCGTATTTATAAAATCGTGAAATACATTGGATCGTTACTTGAGTGTAATTCCCATTGCATCCATGCTTGTAGCCACTGGTCATTTTACTTGCTTTCTAGGTTAGTTTACATTTTTGCAATTAGTTATAAATATTTTCTCAAAACTTTTCTAAGTGTTTGTCTTAGTATAATAAGTGATATTTCTCTTACACGCTTAATCGCCTACATATTGTTCTCAGTGGGATTCGACCCCGACTCATAGTTGGGTAATTTATATTGCATGCGACTGTGTCCATTTACTTTTTAGCAATAGATTTGGACGTCATCACAAGTCCATAAAAATGACCTAATGAACAATAGTCATCGCTTTGGCATGACCGTTACTCATTGTTTTCAATTTTAGGGCCAAACAACATGAATTCAAGACGATTCTCAGATTTTCATATGAAATTGTGCACGTCATCTACAAGAACTGGGACGCACGACCACAAATTTCCTACAATTTAGTGGCCCCTGCAAAAATGACCTAATGAACAATAGTCATCGCTTTGCCATGACTGTTTTTATTTTTTTTTGTTTTTTTGTTTTTGCGATTTAAGGTAATAAAATAGGAATTCAAGATGATTCCCTGATTTTCGTATGTCCACCCATCTGCATATATTCATGCAACCGGCCCTGGATTTCCTAAACTTTTACAGGCCCACAAAAAATAACCTAATGAACAATAGTCATCGCTTCTCCATGACTGTTCCTCATGCTTTGGCGTTTTAGGGTTATAAAACATGAATGCAGGACGATTTCCAGATTTTAGTGTCCTATAGTCCACGCCATCTGCATGAATTCGGGTGTGTTTACCCGTAAAATGATACAATTAAATTTATATGTGATTTATAGTTAAGGAATCGATTTGATGCCAAAATGATAAATAAATTAAACAAAAAATACAAGAATTAGCAATAAAATCGAGATAAGACAGTAGATAGCTTGGTTCCGGAAGCAGAGCTTCCGAAGGCAATAATAAGAATATTAGTAGACGACAAATAAAGTGTTATTAAGCTTTAGAATAATATGTAGCATAAGTCTGCCAGAGAATTCATGTCCTTATAAGGGCTGTTGAAGTCACTATTTATAGTTACCCCTAGGGAACAAGGTCCTAGGATCAAGCCACTCTTAAATAATAATTATGAGCGCTATTGAAGAATGTGTAACGACAGGCTATGAACACCAAAATTCTCTATAACGGACTGTGTATTTAATACTACATAATATTCTTCATTGAATGCTATTGGGTGACTGACATTCGTTTTTCTTCGTTATCAATATTCTCTTCGGGGCTTCTCGGTGCCAACCGAAGCTGCTGCCCCTGGTCTGGATTTCTATATGCCTCGCTTTCTATCTATCCCCGGTTTCACATGTCACTCTATTATTTGGGTATTTAATACGAACCTATTTTATCCTATACAGATAGTCCCCCTGCTTTTCGGTGGCACATCTTTGTGTCATCTGGAAGTTAGTGAAGATACCTTTCTTGGCCGAAAATTTTCTGATCCCCTATGGAAAGTTTCCGACGCTTGATTAGATGCACGCCTCTCTGCATTTAATGCCCCAAACACGCGTCACTCCACGATTTAGAAATAGTTTCACCACTTCTCGAGGTAATCATGGCCACAAGTTTAGCCGCATATTACTTTACTTATACGCCTCATTCTTCTTCTTTTACACTTCACAGTTTTTCAAAACTCTCTCAACTTCTTTGCATTCAACTCTTCCTTGCTTTCACTCCTCCTTAACCTTCTTCTTCGAAGAATTCTTTCTTTCTACTAACTATGACCTCCTTTTTCCAAGAATTCAAGCTCTTTAAAAAACAAAGAAAGCACCGTTGATGCTGCTGATGTGTACCCTTCTTCCATCCTTCCCTCCTACAGTGATCACCATTATTCCCGGAAGTCTTAGTATAACCAAGAACTTTGAAGAGAAGTTTCCTTCTGCTAACTCTCGTACAAAGGCTGTTGGTGTGTACCTTTCTTCCATCTGTCCTTCTAGCATTCTTGCTGTGAAGAAAGACTGTGGCTTCCATGATTTGAACATTATCTCTCTTGATTTGGCCGAGCGAGTAACCATCCCTAAGAAGAGTTTTATGTATGTTTACATGTACTCCTTCACTTTCGGTCCATTCTCATTGAGCTGGGGACTTGACCCCGTAATCTTCGAGGTTTGCTTCCATTATCAAGTTTGCTTGGCACAGGTAATCCCTTCTGTGTGGCGGATGGTAGCATGTCTTCGGAGGCTATGCCAGGAGACGGGGGAGGAGCTCTCCTTGGCTCGAATGATGAACCTTCAATCCCCTATGATTTTCCGTGGGGGAGTAATAAGCTTTAGCAAACGTGGTCACCATGCTTTGCTCACCAACATGGATGATGACAACGACGTGGATGGATGGAGCGGTTTGTTGTAGTTGCCACCAGGGACATCATCCCGGCCACAAGTCCATCTTTCCCTAAGTCATGGACTCGTACACATAAGTTCAACGTCTGTCATTTCCTTGATTAAAGGTTTTTTCGTGTTGTTACTGATCCTTCTCTTTTCACTACTTCAGCAACTCGGTGGACACCACCAAGGGTTGAAGGCTTGGACCAGTGGGTCCAGAAGTTTTTTGATATTCCCACGTATGAGACCCATTGGTGGAAAGAACTAGCCCTCAAATACGGGTGTAAGGCCAAAAATCATGGTAAGTTGATTCTCAAACTAATCTTGTTTTTACCTCATGTATATGAAAGTTGGCTAACTGTTGAATTCAGGTCTTCCTCATGCCTCTGTTACAGTCCCCGAGGAGGATATTTTAGCTGATCCCGCAGATGCGGCGAGGTTGGTGCAGAAGGTTTTACCCGAACGGGCGCCATCAGACCTGCTTCCGATGCAAGTGCTTCCTCTAGGAGTCCTCGGCTGAAGAACAAGCAACAACAAAAGCGACGTTCCTCTACGGTGGAGGGTAAAAATAAAAAGGTGAAGAATGTCGTGCCCGAGCCAGCCCCAGCCACTATGGTGGTTGATGATGATGGAGGAGCCAATGAAGAAGGAGCTTCCCTACGGAAGATATGAAGACTTTCATCAGCTCAACAGAATGCTCAATCTGAAGAGCTAATAACACCAATTGAGGATGACGTCCAAGCGCTCTAGGAGAGTGTGATATAGTGGAGGATGCCAATTCTCGCTTACGAGCTCTAGTCGCTGCTCCCAGTGCTAGGAGGCTAGATACGGAGCCTCTTCCATTTTCTGTTGATGAGCAACCAATAACCAGTACTACTTTTGCCAAAGCTGCTTCTCAACGCATAATGCCATCAACTTCATATCCTTATTCGCCAGCCATCCCTTCACCACCAGCAACTACTACATCATCCCTACCAGCTACAGACACCCGATAGGAGGATGGCCCCCCTCCCCCGTCCCTGGATCATCATAATTTGGGGTATAATTATTCGCCCCCTCTACAAATCCTTAGAGGAGGAGGAGCGTTTCCTTCTCGGTCTCTACCGAATGCCATCTGTTGTCCCACCGATAGAACTTGCCAATTACCTAAAGCTAGTGGCTTCAAAAAAAAGATAAGGATAAAATACACTCTCTTTTGGGGGAGTGTATGATAAACAATGCCATGCACAATGCAGCAGCGATATAATATTTGTTCCTTTTATTGTTTCCTCTTGTATTGTTATGACAAGATTTCTGATTTAAGTTTTTGCTTTGCAGGCTAACTTCCTTGCTTCTGAGGGTCTTCAGAGTTTGATCCTCGATAAAGAAAAACTCACGTCCGAGAAGGATCAACTGTTGGCCGAGCGGATCAAATTGCTTCTCACCTCCCGGCACTGGAAGCACAAGCTGCCAAAGTCGCTGAGTTGGAGGCTCGGTTGCAGCAGAGTGGACAGGAGGTGATGACCCTCAGCTAAGAGGCCTCCCTGTTAAAGGTACAATTTTAAGAGGCCAAGGCAAAATGGTCTGAGGTCCAAAATGCTATTCTTGCTGCTGCCGAGCGCGAGGCTGCCTCTACTGAGAGATTGAATAATTTGGAGGCACCCTTGAACTCCAAAGCTGAAGAAGCCGCTTCTACTAAGGAGAAGCGTGCCCAGATGGAAGATACGTATAAGAGGGTCATGGAGCATAATAAAGTTTATAACTCCACTGTCCATGACCTTGGTATTAGTCTTCAGGCCCAAGATCCGAGCGGAATAGCCTTTCGACCGAGGTTGATCAACTTAAGATAGAGCTTCAGCACCGAGCGGATTCCCTCATTGTTGAAAAAATATATTCTATGTATAGCATGGGGAGAAAAACCTTGGAAGATACTAAAACGAGCGTCATTGATTTTGATGCCGAGATTGCCAAGGCTCGTGAGATGGAGTCAACTGCCCAAAGGGGCCTCCCAGTTCAACCTGTTGCAACTAACTCTTCTGGTTCCGGTTCCGAGTTATCGGGAAATGAGGAAAAACGTGAAGGGGATTCCAATGAAGGCCTAGGTCCCGAACCAGCGGCAGATTCACCTTCTTCTCTTGGGGGCGCAGGCGCTTCTCTTCCCCTATGTTTTGGGGACGCAGTAGTTTAGTTTTTTTCTTTCTTTACCCTTTGTTTTTTGTTTCATACTTTTGTACTTATGATGCTTGGCATGTTTGTTATTTAAAAGTTCTTTTTTGGTTTAAGCATTGTGCAAATGTTTCGATTTGCGTCGAGTTATGCAAGGCTTCAGGTGCGTTTTCCCCGATAATATTTGGGTTCTAGGCATAAATTATTTCGGAACCATCCCTTTACTGTGAGGGTTTCATAAGAGAGGGACCTCTTATGTTTACTGTGCTCTTGAAGAGGACGTCTCCTGTTCATTCTGGCACTAGCATTTGAAGTACTTGATTAACTTTCAAATGATAAAATTTATTCATCGTTTGGACAAGAAAAAAGATAAAAATAAAAGGACTCTACTTCATTCCTTCCATTTTTAAAAGTACATAAGCATTCGTTGTGCTGAAAAGAAAATTCCCATTACTTGTGGCTAACTTGTAAAACTTGTTTTTACGGGGCTGGCCGTGCAGTCCCCAGTCTCGATGGTACATCTTTGTTCACGGATTTCATAGTCCTGATTTATGTGGCAGTCAAGTTGTCGTATTCTCATATCATTCCCCTCAGTGTTCGAATGCGAATTGGAACACTGGAAGTCTTGCTCCTTTGAAGATCCCAATAGTGAATGGTTGGATAATCTTTGGTCCGATAGCAAGCTTCATTTCTCGTTAGGAACTTTGCTATAGAGCCAAAGATTATATAACCAACCCCCAGTGGCTCGCACTCGTGAACGGCCGGGTTACCTTTGGTCCGACAGCAAACCTGATTTCCCGTTAGGAACTTTGCTACCGAGCAATAAATTATCTAATTGTCCCGTGGTGGTTCACTATTTTCATGCCTTGCCGTTTAAAGGTCTTATTTTTGCTGATGATGCTTCCTTCGTAGTATGCTTTCCGTTGCTGTCTCATTAAAAACCTTGCCAAAAACCATATTTAGACAAACACCAGACAAAGGGAAAAAGAGTGCAGCACATACTTTCAGTATAGGCGATGTTCATCAGCTATAGTACCTTTTGAGGTGTGCCACATTCCAGTTGCTCGGCAATTTTACTCCGTCTTGATTTTTCAGTTCATATGATCCTTTCCCGGTGACAGCTGAAACCCGGTAGGGTCCTTACCACGTCGGACCCAGCTTTCTTGCGTTGAGCTCTCGTGTATTTTGAGTGACTTTCCTTAAAATCAAATCACCCACTTTGAAATAATGGAGATTGGCTCGTCTATTATAATATCTTTCCATTCTTTGTTTTTGGGCCGCCATCCTTATATGTGCCAAGTCCTTGCATTCGTCGAGCAGCTCCAATCTAACCTATAATGCTTTGTTGTTTGCTTCTTCGTCTGCTTGGAAGTATCTCATGGTAGGTTCTCCCACTTCCACCAGGATCAGGGCTTCTGCTCCGTATACAAGAGAGAAAGGCGTCTCTCCCGTGCTTGATTTGGCCATTGTTTGGTACGCCCATAGTACTCCCGGTAACTCTTCCGGCCATTTGCCTTTGGCTTCTTCTAATCTCTTTTTTTGATTTTGAATAATCACTTTGTTTGTCAATTCTGCTTGGCCGTTTGTGCTTGGATGGGATGTAGAAGATGTGATTCTTTTGATTTTCAAGTCTTCAAGGAATTTTGTGACCTTTGCGCCTATAAATTGTGACCCGTTGTCGCAGGCTTTTTCCTTTGGTATCCCGAACCTGCAAATTATATTCTCTCACAGGAAATCGACCACTTCGTGCTCGCCGATTTTCTGCTAGGGAAGTTTGCCTTTGGGTTTTCGAGATGTTTTCCATGCTCAAGATAGTCGATGATCTCATTTCTCCAATCCCAGACCAAATTAGACGCGTTTACTTCATAATAATCGTCACGTCCAATTTTGAATGCATAAGCTGCACGACTGTACCAGAGTCTGATCTCTTCATTTTTATGGACGAGCCCAAATTGTCCAGTGTGTCTGCTTCCGTGTTTTCTTCTCTCGAGATGTGGGTGATTCACCATTCCTTGAACCATGCGAGCAGAATTTGGACTTTCACTACATATTGTTGGCTCTTTGGTGTCAAAGATCTCATATACCTTATTTACTACCAGTTGGGAATCATATTTAATTTCTATGACCTCAGAGTCCAGTCCCAGGACCAGCTCAAGTCGTGAAATCAAAGCCTCATACTTGGCATCATTGTTAATCAAGGGAACAGTTCTTATGGCCTTCCTCAGGGTTTCTCCCGAAGGCGTGATCAATACTACCCCGAGCCCGGGCTCTTTCACGTTGGAAGATCTGTCAGTGAATAAGGTCCATACTCCCGATGTCATTTCAAACACCATCATTTCTCCTTGGGGGACAAAGGTAGCAGTCTAGGACTGAAATCGGCCACAAAGTCCGCTAAAACTTATGACTTGATCGCAGTCCTGGGTTTATACTCTATGTCAAATTCACTAATTTCGACTACTTATTTTTCCCAGTCAACCTGAAAGTTTAGATTTGTGAAGGATATTCTGCAGGGGAAAGGTTGTCACCATGGCTATCGGGTGGCATTAAAAATAGGGCCTAAGCTTTCGAGTGGCGACTACGAGAGCTAAGGCCAATTTTTCGAGGTGTAGGTATCGAGTTTACGCTCCCGTTAAAATTTTACTAACATAATGGATAAAAGATTGTGTACCTTAATCTTCACAGAGTAAAACGGCACTTACCGCTACCTCCAACACCGCTAAGTAAATCAGCAATTGTTCTTCTTCCTCCGATTTCGATAGTAACAAAGGGCTTGATAAATACCTTTTAAAATATTTCAAAGTCTGCTGGCGTTCTGGAGTCCATTCGAAGTTGTTCTTCTTTTTCATAAGTGAGAAGAAGTGATGACATTTTTTCGAAGACTGGGAAATGAACCTGCTTAAAGTGGTCAGTCATTTTGCTAACCTCTGAACCTCTTTCACAATTTGATAGTTGGTCAGGAATGTCCTGGATGGCTTTAATTTTGTTGGGATTGACTTCGATCCCCCTTGTAACACCATCGACCCCAAGAACTTACCGAAGTTGACTCCGAATGCACATTTTTCGGGGTTAAGCTTCATGTTGTGCTTCCTTATGACGTCAAAGGTTTCTTGGAGGTGTTTAAAATGATCACATGAGTTCAAAGACTTAACCAACATATCATCTATTTAAACATTGATTTTTTCCCTTATTTGTATTTCAAACATTCTATTCACAAGCCTCTAATAAATGGCTCTGGCATTCTTAATCTCAAAAGGCATCTGTTAACCTGTAAAATGATACAGTTTAATTTGTTCGTGGTTTATAGACAAGAAAATATATTGGATTCCAAAATGATAAATAAATTAAACAAAAATACAAGACTTAGCGTTGAAATCGAGATAAGATAGTAGAGCTTCCAAAGCCAATAATAAGAATATCAGTAGACGACAAATAAAGTGTTATTAAGTTTTAGAATAATATGTAGCATAAGTTCGTCAGAAAATTCGTGCATTTACAAGGACTGTTGGAGTCATTATTTATAGTTACCCCTAGGGAACAAGGTGTTAGGATCAATCCCCTCTTAAATGAAAATTATGGGAGCCGTTGAAGAATATGTAATGGCAGGCTATGAATAACAAAATTCTCTATAACGGACTGTGTATTTAATACTACCGAATATTCTTTATTGAATGCTATTGGGTGGCTAACATTCATTTGCCTTCACTAGCAATATTCCCTTCGGGGGCTTCCAGTGCCAACCGAAGCTGCTGCCTCGGGTCTTCATTTCTACTTGCCTCGTTTTCTGTCTATCCCCGGTTCCACGTATCAATTTATTAATGGAGTATTTAATACGAACCAATTTTACCCTATACAGATAGTCCCCCTGCTTTCCGGTGGCACATCTTTGTGTCATCCGAAAGTTGGTGAAGATACCTTTCTTGGCGGGAAATTTTCTGATCCCCTCTGAAAGTTTTTGACTCTTCATTAGACGCACATATCTCCCCACTTAATGCCCCGAACACGCGTTACTCCACGATTTAGTAATACTTTCACTGGTTTTTGAGGTAATCATGGACACAATTTTCTCCACCTATTCCTTTACATATACGCCTCATGCTTCTTCATTTACATTTCACAGTTTTTCAAAACTCTCTCAACTTCTTTGAATTCAGCTCTTTCTTGCTTTCACTTCTCCTTAACCTTCTTCTTCGAAGAATTCTTACTTCATTCTTCTAGCCATGGCCTCCTCTGTGTGGATTTGGTTGCATCCATTTCTTCTGGTACCTGGAAATATCTTTGTACTTTATAGGGTTCTGATGACTCCTCCCCCTTGTCGACTTCGTTTGGCTAGGGAGCAGGCGTCGGCTGCTATAATTGCTATGCTGCATGTTTCTTCCCTTTAGTATTGGAAATCGAGATTGCATTCATCTCCCTTATCGCCGGTTGATCTCCTCTTATTTGTTTAACTCCCTCTAGAGTTGGGAATTTGAGAAGTTGATGGTATGTTGATGGCACAGTCTTCATCTCCCGTGTCAACGGACTTCCGAGAATAATGTTGTAGCCCATGTTGCCGCTACTACTTCAAACAAGGTCATCTTCATACCCTTCAATATTTGTGGGCAGTACAATCTCCCCTCGGGCTGTCACACTTGCTAAGTTGAACCCGATGAGGAGTTTTGAGGCTGGAATGATGCTTCCAGTTAGCTTGGCTTTCTCTTGCACTCTCTATTGGATAATATTGGCTGAACTTCCTAGGTACACCAATACACGTTTAATTTTAAAATCTAAAAACTTAAGAGAAATTACCAGGGCATCATTGTGTGATAATATGAGTCCATCTGTGTCCTCCTCCATGAAGGTGATATCGTCCTCGATAACTTCCTGGAGTCTCTTGCTATGGGCCACTGATAGCTTTGTCTTTTTTGCTGCCGAAAAGGTTACACCATTAATCTCGTTCCCCCCCCGAAAATCATGTTGATCATTTGACGAAGAGGATCTTCTCCTGCTTTTGAGGGTTTCGCGTTATCCCAATTGCAGCCATAGTTATTCTTAGCTCGGTTGCTCAAGAATTCTTTAAGATGGTCGTTTTTCAACAATGTCGCCACCTCCTTGCACAGATGTCGGCAGTCCCCAGTGCGGTGGCCGTTAGCCCCATGATACTCACACCATCTATTAGGATCCCTCTGACGGGGGTCGGATCTCATCATCCTCGGGAATCGTGCTTTTGTAATGTTACTCCTTGCCGATACCAGTTCCACGATACTGGCATTGAAGTTATACTCGGGCAAATTGAGGTATGTGGAATCCTGGGAGCCCAATATCTCTTTGTCCTACAACGATATGTTATTCTGGCTATCCGCCAATCGAAAACCTCTCTCGTGTCCTTCGGTGCTTTTGTAGGGAAAACACCGAGCTCTAGAAAATTGTCTATCTACATCAAAATCATCCTTTAACTTTTCCTTATTCTTCTCTTGATCCCGACCCTTTGTTGATGCCGGGAAACCGAGCTGGTCATCATTTTTTCTTATCTTTAGTTCTTAGCGGTTGTGGACATCTGCTCATGTTGTCGCCTGGAACTCGAGCAGCCTTTCTTTCAATTTCTCTGAAGTGTCAGAACTCCTCGGCTTCAGCCCTTTAGTAAATACCCCAGCTTCCCATTCGGTTGGCACGTTCGGTAGTAGCATCATTTCTTTCTGAAATATGGTCACGAACTCTCGCAACAGACTCTCCTTGCGCAATTTTGAATGTCGGTCTTTCAGGCCTGTACTTACCTAGCCCCGGCATAGGCCTTGATAAAAGAATCTACGAGCATCGCAAAAGAATCTATTGAATGCTCGGGTAGAAGTGAATACCATGTTAGGGCCTTCTTTGTGAGGGTCTCCCCGAACTTCTTCAACAAGACTAACTCAATCTCGTGTGGAGCTAAGTCATTTCCTTTTACTTCCATTGTGTAGGTGGTAATCTACTCCTGAGAATCTGAATTCCCATTATATTCTGGCACGTCTAGAATTTTGAGCCGCTTCAGGATTAACTCTAGTCAGTGCTTGGTTTGAACGATAACCGAGTGTACTTCTTTGAGTCCAGCCCTTTCAAAAGGATCGTTTCCGTTATTTTTACCAGGTTGACTTTCCCTCCAGCCCCGTTGAAGCTGCCCTCACCCCTCGGGGTGTTGTTATTAAACCTTTGTGTTGTTTTGTTTGTGGGAGATTCGAGAGGAACCAGACCTCTTCCATTCGCGTTGTTGGAAGCATCCGACAACGCTTGCGTCAACTCGGTCATGACCTGATCTTGTTGTGAGAGATATCTCATAATAGCCCTTTGTTGCTCCCTTAGGATTCTCACCATTTTCACAACGTGCTCGTCTTTAGCATCATCAGGATTTTCTTTTCGAACGTGTTGTGGATATTGCCCGCCATGGACCAGCGTGGCTATGTCTTTCTTGTTGCGGGTATCACTGATCGAACCTTCGTGTCGAAGCGTATTTCCTGGTGCCTCAATGCTGTGTGAAATGTTGACATCGTTATCAACCATTTTCTTACGATTTTTGAGAAGAAACAAATAATTAAACAAATTAGTAATAGATGCAAGGATCATTTCAATTACGCAACTGTCTAAGCCCACGATGTGCACCAAACTGTTTACTCGTAAAATGACAGTTGAATTTGTGCGTGATTTATAGACAAACAAATCGATTTGATCCCAAAATAATAAATATATTAAACAAAAAATACAAGACTTAGCTTGGTTTCGGGAGAAAAGCTTCCGAAGGCATTAATAAGAATATTAGTAGATGAGAAATAAAGTGTAATAAAGATTTAGAATAATATGTAGCATAAGTTTGTCAGAAAATTCGTGTCCTTACAAGGGATGTTGAAGTCCCTATTTATAGTTACCCCTAGGGAATAAGGTCGTAGGATCAAGCCCCTCTTAAATGATAATTATGGGGCCCGTTGAAGAATGTGTAAAGACAGGATATGAATGCCAAAGTTCTCTATAACAGATAGTGTATTTATTACTACAAAATATTCTTCATTAAATGCTATCAAGTGGCTGTCATTCGTTTGTCTTCATAAGCAATATTCACTTCGGGGGCTTCCCGGTGCCAACCGAACCTGCTTCCCCCGATCTTGATTTCTACTTGCCTCGCTTTCTGCTTATCCCCGGTTCCACGTGTCATTCTATTATTTGAGTATTTAATATGAACCGATTTTACCCTATACAATCACATTGTATCTATATGTGCCAAAGTTCGTTATGAGCGAAGTCTTTTCCTAATCCTTCGGGTTTATTTTTTATTTGATTGTACTCGGAATAGGCATCGAGGAAACTCATCAACGTGTTCCCTGCCGTCGCATCAATCATTTGATCAATGTTTGCCAATGGGAACGAGTCTTGTAGGCGCGCCTTTTTCATATCCTTGTAATCTACACACATGCAAAAATTATTGTTCTTTTTTGGAACTAAGACGTTAGTTAACCACTCGGAATACTTTACATCCCGGATTGAAATGATATCAAGCAATCGAGTTACCTCTTCTTTGACAAATCTGTTTCTGACCTCAGCAATAGGGCGTCTCTTCTGCCTTACCAGAGGGATTTTAGGATCCAGGGTTAACTTGTGCCTGGCCACCTATGGTGGAATACCTGTCATATCCACATGCGACCACATAAAATAATCGATGTTAAATTTAAGAAATTCTGTAAATCCTGACCCGAGCTCAGGGTTTAACCCTGTACCCAAGTGGAACTTCCTTTCTAAGAACTTTTTGAACAATGCGACTTATTTGAGTTCTTCTGCTATGGATTTGTTTGTGTCTGTTTCTTCTGGTACATGGAAATATCTTGGTACCTGATAGGATTTCGATGACTCCTTCCCTTTGTCGACTTCGTTTGGCTCGGTAGCAGGCATCATCTCCTATAATTGCTATGGCGCTTGTGCCTTCCCTTTACTATTGGAAATCGAGATCGAGTTCATCTTCCTTTCCGCCGGTTGATCTCCTCTTATTTGCTTAATTCCCTCTGGAGTTGGGAATCTTAGAAGTTGATGGTATGTTGATGGCACAACCTTTATATCATGTAGCCATGGCCTTCCAAGAATAATGTTATAGCCCTTGTCGCCGTCTACTACTTCAAGGTCGTCTTCATGACCCCTTCAGCATTTGTGGGCAGTACGATCTCCCCTCGGGCTGTCACACTTGCTAAGTTGAACCCGACAAAGAGCTTTGTGGCCGGAATGATGCTTCCGGTTAGCTTGGCTTGCTCTATCACTCTCCATTGGATAATATTTGCTAGACTTCCTAGGTACACCAAAACATGTTTAATTTTAAAATCTAAAACATTAAGAGAAATTATCAGGGCATCATTGTGCGATAATATGAGTCCATCTGCATCCTCGTCCTTGAAGGTGATGTCGTCCTCGATGACTTCCTGGAGTCTCTTGCTATGGGTCGCTGATACCTCTTTCCTTTTCGCTACCGAAATGGTTACACCATTAATA
>AWOL01S0010099.1:33983-53901 GCA_000715115.1 Nicotiana otophora
CCCCCCCCCCGAAAATTATGTTGATTGTTAGACGAGGAGGATCTTCTCCTGCTTTTGAGGGTTTCATGTTATCCCGTTTGCGTCCGCACTTATTCTTAGCCCGGTCGCTTAAGAATTCTCTGAGATGGTCGTTTTTAACAATGCCACCACCTCCTCATGTAGACGTTAGCAGTCCCCAATCCGGTGGCCGTTTGTCCAATGATACACACACCATAGATTAGGATCCCTTCTGGCCGGCATCGGATCTTATCGGCCTCGAGAGTCGTGCTTCCTTAATGTTCCTCATTGCCAATACTAGTTCCACTATGCTGACATTGAAGTTATACTCGAACAATCTAGCGTAGGTGGAATCATAGGAGCCTGATACCTCTTTGTCCTACAAATATATGTTATTCCAGCCACAATCAGCTCTCCTATCGGTAGCGAACGTATCCGCCGATCGAAAACCTCTGCCGCGCCCTTTGTACTTTTAGTAGGGCAAACACTAACCTCTAGAAGACTATCGATGTGCATCGAAATCATCCTTCAACTTTTCCTTATTCTTCTCTCGGTCCTGACCCTTGGTTGATGCCGTAAAACTGAGTTGGTCATCCTCTATTCTTATATTTAGTTCGTAGAGGTTGTGGACATCCGCCCATGTTGTTGCCTGGAACTTGAGCAAATGTTTTTTTAATTTTTGGGAAGTGTCAGAACTCCTCGGATTCAGCCCTTTAGTAAACACCTCAGCTACCCATTCATATGGCACGACCGACAGCAACATCCTCTCCTTCTGAAATCTGGTCACAAACACTCGCAACAATTTGGACTCTCCTTGCGCAATTCTGAATATGTCGGCCATTGGGCATGTACTTTCTTGGCCCCGGCATGGGCCTTGATAAAAGAATCTACGAGCATCTCAAAGATATCTATTGAATGCTCGGGTAGAAGTGAATACCATGTCAGGACCCCCTTTGTTAGGATCTCCCCAAACTTCTTCAGCAAGACTGACTTAATCTCGTACGGAGCTAAGTCGTTTCCTTTCACCGCTATTGCTTAGGTGGTAATGTGCTCCTGAGGATCTGAAGTATCATCATATTTCAGCACGTCTGGCATTTTGAACTGCTTCGGGATTAACTTTTGTGTCGTGCTTGGTTTGAACGGAAACTGGGTGTACTTCTTTGAGTCCGGCTCTTTCACACCGGTGGTGTGCCTGGGATTGTCCCTCATAAACCGCATGATTTTGGTTTTAAAAGGATCGTTCCCATTATTGTTACCATATTGTCATTCCCTCCGGCCCCGTTAAAGCCGACCTCACCCCTGGGGGTGTTGTTTATTAACCCTTTGTGCTGTTTGGTTTACGGGAGTACCTAGAGGAACCAGACCTCTTCCATTCGCGTTGTTGGAAGCACTCGACAGCGCGTGCATCAACTTTATTAAGACCTGATATTGTCGTGAGATATGTCCCATGATAGCCCTTTGTTGCTCCCTTAGGATTCTCACATTTTTACAATGTGCTCGTCTTCAGCATCATCAGGAGTTGCCTTTTGAACATGTTGTGGATATTTCCCGCCATGGACCGGTGTGGCTACGTCTTCCTCGTTTGTTTCCTATGCCTTAACATTGTGTGTAATGCTGACATCATAATCTGCATTTTCTTATGATTTTTCACTAAGAAACAAATAATTAAACCGGTTTGTAATATATGCAAGGATCAATTCAATTACGCAACTGTTTAATCCCCACGGTCGGTTCCATACTGTTTACTCGTATAACGGTACAATTGAATTTGTACGTAGTTTATAGATAAGCAAATCGATTTTATCCCAAAAGGATAAATAAATTAAACAAAAAATACAAGACTTAGCATGAAAATCGAGATAAGACATCAGTTAGCTTGGTTCTGGGAGCAGAGCTTCCGAAGGCAATAATAAGAATATTAGTAGATGAGAAATAAAGTGTTATTAAGCTTTAGAATAATATGTAGCATAAGTTTTTCAGAAAATTCGTGTCCCTACAAGCATTGTTGAAGTCACTATTTATAGTTGCCCCTAGGGAACAAGATCTTAGGATCAAGCCCCTCTTAAATGACGATTATGAGAGCCGTTGAAAAATGTGTAACAGCGTGCTATGGATTCCTAAATTCTCTATAACGGACTGTGTATTTAATAATACAGAATATTCTTTATTGAATGTTATCGAGGGGATAACATACCTTTGTCTTTATTAGCAGTATTCCCTTCGGGGGCTTCCCAGTTCAAACTGAAGCTCCTGCCCACGGTATTGATTTCTACTTGCCTCGCTTTCTGTCTATCCCTAGTTTCACGTATCGCACTATTATTTGAGTAGTTAATATGAACCGATTTTACCCTATAAAGGGTGTCTACCCAGAATCTCTTAAAAATTTTACAGGCCCATAAAAAATGACCTAATAAACAAAAGTTATCGGTTCACCATGAACGTTTCTCTTTTTGGCATTTTGTGACCATAAGACATGAATTTTCAGGATGATTCCCAGATTTTTGTGAGCTATAGTCCACATCATATGCATGAATTCGGGCGACCAGCTTCAATTCTCCTAAATTTTGCAAGTTCATAAAAATGACCTAATGAACAATCGTCATCGCTTTGTCATGAACATTCCTTATTTTTTGGCATTTTAGGTCCTTAAAACATGAATTCAGGACGATTCTCAGATTTTTGTGTGAAATTGTCCACGTCATCTGCAAGAATTGGAGCGTAGGGACCATAAAATTACTAAATTTTTGCGGCCCCTTCAAAAACAACCTAATGAACAATAGTTATTGCTTTTTCATGATCATTCCTCATTTTTTGGCGATTTAGGGCCATAAAATAAGAATTCAAGACGATTCCCTGATTTTCGTGTGTCCATGCCATCTGCATAAATTCGTGCAACCAACCTTGAATTTCCTAACATTTTACAGTCCCAAAAAAATGACCTAATGAACAATAATCACCGCTTTGCCATGACCGTTCCTTGTTTTTTGGTGTTTGTCCCAGAGTTTTCTGTGATATAGTCCACACTATCTGTATAAATTCGGGCGACTGACTCTAAAAGTTTTGCAGTCCGATAAAAAATGTGTCATGCCCCAAAAACGGGATGAGACGTGGCCGGCACCCGGTACCTATCACCTGGACCGAGCGAACCTAAATGACATAATAAATTACCCATATTGTGCCCACATGCCATAATTTATTTAATTAATATCAAGATTAAGTGAGCAAGTGAAATAGATATCGTATGAATAAATGGGCGGCCAACCATAAACCAAGATATGAAATGAAACGTCATTCGTAAGATCACATAAGTACCCATAACCCAAAATTAATACAAGTCATCTATGGAGCCTTTATGACACTGCAACTGAGATAATAAAGCTACGAGGCTAGCTCACACTATACAAAAATATACAATTGAAATGGAGTAGTCCCACGAGTACAAATGTGGACTCATCAAAAGAACGAAGATGCAGGAACTCTAGCTTGTACGCTGACCGCCCTGCGCTCGACCGTCTGCCAAACCTGACATCAATAAAACAAATGATGCTTGAGTATTGGAATACTCAGATATGCATCATAACCAACCACTCATTGTGGGGAAAGATATGCACAATAAAAATATTAAATGTATAAGAGAGATAAATCAATTTAAACAATTAAACTTATCAAAGATATCAAATGTAAGCATAAATCTTTCAAGGTATAATTTGAACCATTAACTTTTATCAAGTAACTGAATGGTACATAGTCTTTCCACCTATGTTTCAGAATTTCGTTGGTATAGTACACAATCCTTACACAGCCCTTACAAGGTACATAGTCTTGGCACGTTCGAGGACGAACGTATGTTTAAATGGAGTAGTTGTAACAACCCGACCGATCGCTTTGAGAATTTGCATTTCGTTAAGCTATTTGAAG
Source organism: Nicotiana otophora (assembly GCA_000715115.1). Taxonomy (NCBI): domain Eukaryota; kingdom Viridiplantae; phylum Streptophyta; class Magnoliopsida; order Solanales; family Solanaceae; genus Nicotiana; species Nicotiana otophora. The sequence goes on from AWOL01S0010099.1 coordinate 37,899, forward strand.
TCTTGAGCAGTATCGTATGATGTATTATGACTTGTGTGAATCACCGGTTTTGGTTTTTCAAGTTATTCGGAGTCGATTTGGAAGAATGATTTCATTGTTAAGGTTTTAAGTTAGAAGAGTTAACCAAGTTTGATTTTTTGTGAATTTGACCCTGGAGCAAAGTTTTTATGGTTATGTTAGGTATGGATAGTGATTTTGGACTCGGGCATATGCCCGAATTTGCATTTGGATATTTCTAGAAGGTTTCGGCACAAATTGGCGAAAGTTGGGAATTTGAAGGTTTGGAAAGTGCATAAGTTTTACTAGAAGTTGACTTAGAGGATATCAGATTTACATTGTGGTTCCAGGAATTGGAATAACTTTGTTATGTTATTCGGGACTTGTGTGAAAGATTTGGGTTAATTTGGTATGTTTCGGCGCGAATTTTGGAAATTGAAAGTTCAAAGTGCATTGATTTTGATTTGAGGTGTGATTCATCATTTTGATGTTGTTATGTGTGAATTCAAGCCTCGCGTAGGTCTATGTTGTATTATCGTACTTGTTTGTATATTTGGATAGGGTCCTGAGTGGCTCGGATGAGTTTCGAACGAGGTTCGGATCATTGTGTCGCATATTGCATTGCTGAAGAAGCTGCTGGTTCTGGTGTGATCGCACCTGTGGTTGGTTTTGCGTAGTTACGATTGTCGTAGAAGCGACAAAGGAGTCGTAGAGGCGAGGTGAGTGAAGGGTGAGGAAGACCACATAAGCGGAGATTTGGGCGCATATGTGGATGCGCAGGTCTGACGTGATGGAGCGATGGAGCAAGGTATTTCGCAGGTGCAGATGGTGACTCGCACTTGCGATGTCCTAGAAACTGATATTTTGTCCGCATGTGCGAGGGAAAGTTTCATAGTGTGAAGTTTTGAGTTTTGAACATCTATTTGGAGTCGAATTTGAGTGAAACTAGTATGGTTGGACTCGTAATTAAATGAGTTATAGAATTTTGTAAATTTTGTCGTGTTCCAAGGCGCGGGACCGATTGTGACTTTTGGCCGGTTTTGGGTTTTTATTAAGGATTCTACCTTTATTATTTGGAATTGTTTCCTTGGGCTTTATTTGATGTAATTGAGCTTTTTTGGCATTTTTGGAGCATCGTTTGGATTGCTAGATGTTGGATTCGACTTGTTAACACTTTTAAAGTTGGTGCTGAGGGTATGAAACCCCGAATTATTTGTTATGTGTTTGGTTTTGTGGTGACGCACATGCTAGCTGATGGGCGTGCGGGCGTGCGCCATGTGAATCGCGACTCCGTTATTTCTGTGGTACTGTGTAGTTACCTGATCTTACCTATAACCATGAAATCTCTACGTACTATAGATATTAAGTTGTGATCCATGTTAGAAACCATGTTTAAGCTACATGCTTATTCTGTTAGGACCCACCGAGGTCATATTGATGTCGAATGATTTGTTTAAATTGCAATTTCATACTAAGTCATGTTCATTCATATCATATCATATCTCAGTCTCTGTTGCTAATATTGACACATCATATCATTATTTTTTGTTAGTTGCATGGCATTGTGAGCCGAGAGACTGGAAAGATTGATGACTGAGTGAGGCCGAGGGCCTGAGCTATGAGTGATATATGTATATATGTGGATCGGGTTGCATACCGCAACGAGCCTTATAGATGTATATATGTGGATCGGGTTGCACGCCGCAACAAGTATCATTGATATATGCCATGATTGGCTTGATATAGCGCTTGGGCAGAAGGAGCCCCTCCGGAGTCTGCACACACCCCCAGTGAGCGCGATTGATTTATATTAAGGGATAGATCTTCCTTGGACATGGATCTTGTCCGAAGCATTTATATTTGGGGATGGATCTTCCCCAGGATACATTGGCCTTATTCACTACTGAATGACTGACTGTCAGTTGCTATATATATATTCGGGATGGATATTCCCTGGGATGGATTGGTCATATACAATACTAAGTGACTGAGCATGTCGAGTTATTGAGCATGATGAGTGGAAAGTGTGAGACAGAGAGATTGAGTACTCTGAGAGTGTGAGTACATGAGTTCATCTCTGAGATATATTGCATTGACATGCACACTTGGCATACCGGCATAAAGATGCATTTTCCTTATGATGTACCGTATCGCGACATTCATGATTTCTCACACATATTAACATATGGGAATAGAGATGTACTTTCCTCATGTCCTCTTGAAAATGAAACATTTACACGTTTAAAGTTTTTTGGGGAAAAATGACAGCTTTCAAACTTATTCATATATTTTGCAATTTCGGTAAAGGATTTGGGTTTTCACTGATTTACTTGAAAATCGGATCTATTTTCTGGAACTGTGTAATAGTTGAGTATTTTATCTCTAAATTACTTCTTTTAGCACTATTATTATGTTATGAACTATTGTTTGCTATTGGTGTTGGACTCCGACCTCTATTCTAGCTCATTACTACTTTCAACCTAAGGTTACGTTTGTTACTTATTGAGTACATGGGGTCGGTTGTACTCATACTACACTTCTGCACCTTGTGTACAGATGTTGGATGCTGATGTTGCTGTGATCGACGGGAGGTGGAAATCGAAGACGTACCTGCGTTCCGGTTGTAACGGCCTTTTTTTTCATGCCTTAGATTTATAAAAAAATTGTTTATGTACATTTCAAACAGATGACGTACTTATTTCATACCATCTTTGTAAACTCCAAATCTTAGAAGCTCATAATTTGTACTACAAGTCCTTGGGGAATGTATCAGTTTCAGATATTTTCTTTTATTTAATTGTCTTATTAATTTCATTGGAATTAGTTAGTTGTTAATTGGCTTACTTAGCGGGCTGGGTTAGGTGCTATCACGACTAGTTGGATTTTAGTTCGTGACAAGTTAGTATCAGAGCTCTAGGTTCATAGGTTCTACAAGTCATGAGCAAGTGTCTAGTAGAGTTTTGCGGATCGGTATGATGACGTCCATGCCTATCTTCGAAAGGCTACATGGCATTTAGGATAAAATTCCCATCTTTCTTTCCTTATCGATGCGATACTGATTCAGCTTGAAGCATAACTCTTTGAATTCCTTCCACGCATGTGAGCGCTCGGTATCAGCTGTACATCGAGGGCTTGTGATTCCATGGATGAAGTGTGATATATGATTTCGGTGTGCTGATGATTTGCCAGTCTGGAGGACTCGAGGATGGGTTTTGACTGTAGCGTGAGTATGGGCATTTCGATTGTGTGAGCACGTGCTTTTGGGGTGATACGCCTGATAGTGTCCATATGAGTGGATTTTATGGCTCGATGGGTGGCTAGTTTGCTACGTGATGAGTATGATGTGACTGCGAGAAGTGTTCATATGGTTTGAATGTGACGAGAAGAGTTTTCTTGAGATGTAGAAAGGACTATTGGGTGTTTGATTTATGTCTTGATTTGACGTATAGTCTCGAGTTATGGGTGTGTTGAAGGATCTTTCATGTTGTTTAATTGTGGAGTTAAGTAGATTTTCATGTCTTGTTATGAGTTCAGACTCAGGAAGATTAAGTGATAGCGTAGTAGTTGTGACTGTGGAAGGGTATAGAGAGATGACAGTTTTAGGCAAAACAGGTGGGTTATCTCTTGCGAGGTGTCCTGAGGTTGGGTGATCCCTATGTTGTTTTAATAGAGAGTTGTACTTTACCAGTGAATTACATGTGTTGCAATTTGAGTTTGGACTGCTTGTGGAAGTTGTCTTGACTGTTACAAGGGTGAATGCGAGATTNGGCATAGTAGTTGTGGCTGTGGAAGGGTATAGAGAGATGTCAGTTTTAGGCAAAACAGGTGGGTTATCTCTTACGAGGTGTCCTGAGGTTGCGTGATCCCTATGTTGTTTTTCTAGAGAGTTGTACTTTACCAGTGAATTACATGTGTTGCAATTTGAGTTTGGACTGCTTGTGGAAGTTGTCTTGACTGTTACAAGGGTGAATGCGAGATTTGCAAATAATTTGAAGTATTAGATGGTTTGTATTACATGAGCTTATGAAGGATTTAGTTGAATCTCACTGCAGTAATAGGGTATGGTTATTGTAAGTTATCAGATGTTTTATTCCATGGCCTTGAGCCAATTGGGGGAGTCTACTATCAACGAGTTGATTGCACGATTATGTGTTGTATTGGTTTCGTTTTGAGGTATACTTGTGAATCAGTTATGAGTTGTAGAGGTTGAGTTCGAGGATGACTCGAGTAAGGGAATTTCTGGATACGGGTTGTATTACACTCCATGGTTATATGGAAATCATGGAATGATTTAGTGGTTATTCATGAAAGATGTAGTGTGCATGAAGTAGGAATTTACTCTGTTGCTTAGAGGTGTGGATTACTTCTTTGGGTGTTGTCGTGCTAATGAGGTACAGGTCGTTCGACCGATTGGATAGTGTAATTGAGATTTGAGTAAAGTGGATGACTCTCAAGTATGGTTATAATGGACTCAAGATTTTTATGTAGCAATTGGGAATTTTCAGGATTTGTATAAGGCTAGAAACAGAGATCAACAATGGAATGTTCCTGGCTAATTGAGAATGTAGTTTGCTCGTAACTAAGAGTTGATTATGAGATTCTCGTACTTTTCTTGTGATGACATGATAGATACGGCGTGTTGTGTTGGATTGAGATTTGCATGTGCAAGGTCACAGTTCAGTTTTGAAGGGAAGGTCATGAATTCTTAGACAACATGGACGGTTTCATATGTCTAGGGGAATGCTATTACTACTTGGCATTGCCATAGAAGGGTGTGCATTTTAGAAGGCGCATTGTGTTTTGCCTTACAAATGCTTCATCGGAATTGTGTTGCTCACCTAGATGAGCGACTGCTGATATTCAGATTTTTCTATCTGGCACAGAAGAATTATAGAAGTATTCCTCATGGGATGATCGTGTATGAGAGATGTGTTGGTCATTCGGGTGGTGGAGTTGGGATCAGATATTGTGATTCGTGTGTTCAATGGATTTGGAAACTGGAAGTTCTCAGGAGCATATTGTTTCGTGGTTGTGGACTGTGAAGTTGTGGCCAAAGCTAGCCAGATGATAATATGTGTTATGATTCAGTCATTGTGAACATTCAGAGGATTATTTATCTATTTGTGGGCGGACAGAGTTGATTTGGAGTCCATTGGTACGCCCAATGAGGATGTGTATTCTAAACCAGGTCGGATTGGTTGACTCTGTATGGCTACTATTGAGGGATATGCCATTCGATTAGAGTTGAGCTAATTCGTGTTCTGATATGTTCCATCTATTACTCTTCTATGCTACGAGGGGTGTGATTCGTTGGTTATATGCACACTTGGTGCGGTTCTATTTGGGCCTCATGGCGGAATTTGAGTGAGAGGGTATTAGGGTGTTGAATGATTGATTGTACATTGATTATGTTCTTTCTGGACTATGATATTGAGTTATTTGGTTCTCAGTGTTTATGGTCATGCACCTTTGGGACTACATGTCAAATTACGCATGATTATTGATTTTGAGCATTGTGACTTGAGGTGTTTCATGTTGTCCAGTGTTTGGATGGGGTCATGCATTGCAGCGGGGTTATGTGAAGATATGGTATTTTGTGTTAGGTTTGTGTGTTATGGTTCTATGGTGTGATGAGTGCTATCAGATTTGATTGCAGTATATTTGGAAGGATAATATCGGAAGTCGGCTTAGAAATTGCTATAGTTCTTATCGAAGGGGAGGGAGCTCCATAACTTGCTGATCTGGTGAGTGGTTATGAGTTATACGTGTTTCTTTCATCACCGGTAGTGTGCGAAGGTTTTAGAACGAGGTTTTGTTTGATATGAGGTTTATTATCGGCATTGGGTTGTTTTGAGCAGCTACTGTGATCGGAAAAATTGCTATGGGTATTTGAGTTATGTGGAATATCTGGTGATTGTGTCATGGGTTATTGTTATGGCTTGATGCAGTTTGGTCAGACTTATACAGTGTGTAGATGTGAGATTTGGGTCTTATAGGAAATTTCGGATGTTGGAAAATTAGATTCCAAGGTTTATGATCTAAGGTTGAATTAAGGATCTTCAATTAGGTTGTGTCGTAAGGCTTATATGGATTAGGGTGACGTGGGATCACCCCCAGGTATGTGCATGGTAAGGTTACTCAGAAATTTGATGGCTTTGGAACGACTCTTGGCACGTTCGAGGACAAACGTATGTTGAAGTGGGGAGGATGTAACGGCCTGACCAGTCATTTTGAGCATTTACGTTTCGTTAAGCTATTTGACGTCTTGAGAAGAAACGTATGATGTATTATGACTTGTGTGAATCTTCGGTTTTCATTTTTCAGGTTATTCGAAATCGATTTGGAAGAATGAATTTCATTGTTGAAGCTTTAAGTTGGAAGAGTTGACCAAGTTTAACTTTTTGTGAATTTGACACCTGAGTGGAGTTTTGATGGTTCTGTTAGGTCCGGATGGTTGTTTTGGACTCGGGTACATGCTCGAATTTGCATTTGGATGTTTCTAGAAGGTTTCAGCACAAATTGGCAAAGGTTTGAAATTTGAAGGTTTGGAATGTTTATAAGTTTGATCGGAAGTTGACTTTGAGGACATCAGATTTAGATTGTGGTTCCGGGAATTAGAATAGCTTCATTATGTTATTCGGGACTTGTGTGCAAAATTTGGGTTCATTTGATATGTTTAGGCGCGAGTTTTGGAAATTGAAAGTTAAAAGTTCATTGATTTCGATTTGAGGTGTGATTCATCGTTTTGATGTTGCTATGTATGATTTGAGGCCTCAAATAGGTCCGCATTGTATTATGGGACTTGTTGGTATATTTGAACGGGATTCCGAGTGGCTCAGATGAGTTTTGGGACGAGGTTCAGATCATTGTGTCGTATGTTGCATTGCTGAAGGAGCTGCTGGTTCTGATGTGATCGCACCTGTGGTTGGTTTTGCGCATATGTGATGGTCGCATAAGTGACAAAGGAGTCGCAGAGGCGAGGTGAGTGCGAGGAAGACCACAGAAGCATAGATTTGGGCGCATATGTGGATGCGCAGGTGCGAAGTGATGGAGCGCAGGAGCGAGGTATTTTGCAGGTGCGGATGGTGACTCGCACCTGCGATGTTGCAGAAACTGATATTTTGTCCTTAGGTGCGAGGGTCGAGTTCTCAGCTGATTCCGTAGAAGCGGAGGTTATGTCGCAGAAGCAACGCCGCAGAAGCGGCTAATGTGCCCAGGTGCGAAAATGCTGGGCAAAAGCTATAAATCGAGGGTTTTGGTTCTTTCTTTATATTTTGAGATGTGGGACTTGGATTGAGGCGACTTTTGAAGCAATTTTTATCACAAGGATTGGGGTAAGTGTTCTTTACTTGGTTTTGACTATATTTCGTGAATCTATCTTCATGTTTTGGCAATTGGTTGATGAATTATAAAAAGGAAATTGGGGGGTTTAGCCTAAAGTTTCATAGTGTGAATATTTGAGATTTGAACATCGATTTATAGTCGGATTTTGAGTGAAGTTAGTATGGTTAGACTCGTAATTAAATGGGTTATAGGATTTTGTAAATTTTGTCAGGCTTCAAGGCACGGGCGCGGGTATGACTTTTGGCTGGTTTTGGATTTTATTAAGGATTCTACCTTTATCATTTGAAATTGTTTCCTTGGGCTTTATTTGATGTAATTGAGTTTCTTTTGGCTATGTTTGGCTTGTTCGAGGTAAGTAACACTTCTAAACTTGGTATTGAGGGTATGAAACACCGAATTATGTGTTATGTGTTTGGTGTTGAGGTGACGCACATGCTAGGGAATGAGCGTGTGGGCGTGCGCCATGTGAATCGTGACTCCGTTATTTCTGTGGTATTGTATAGTTACCTGATCTTACCTGTAACCATTAAATCTCTACGTACTAGAGCTATTGAGCTATGATCTATGTTAGAAACCATGTCTAGGCTACATGCTTATTCTGTTGGGACCCGCCGAGGTCATATTGCTGTTGAATTATTTTTTTAAATTGTAATTTCATACTCAGTCATGTTCATTCATTTCATATCATATCTTATTCTCTGTTGCTATTATTGACACATCATATCATCATTTTGGGCTAGTTTCATGGCATTGTGAGCTCGAGAGACTGGAGAGATTGATGACTGAGTGAGGCCGAGGGCCTGAGCTGTGAGTGATATATGTATATATGTGGATCGGGTTGCACGCTGCAACGAGCCTTGTGGCCGTATATATGTGGATCAGGTTGCATGACGTGATGGGTATCATTGATTTATGCTATGATTGCCTTGATATAGCGCTTGGGCTGAAGGAGACCCTCTGGAGTCTGCACACACACCCAGTGAGCGCGGTTTATTTATATTGTGGGATGGATCTTCCCTAGACATGAATCTTGCCTGAAGTATTTATATTTGGGAATGGAGCTTCCCCGGGATGCATTGGCCTTATACAGTACTGAGTGATTGACTGTTAGTTTCTATGTATATATTCGGGATGGTTCTTCCCTGGGCTTGATTGGCCATATATAGTACTGAGTGACTGAGCATGTCGAGTAGTTGAGCATGATGAGTGGAAAGTGTGAGGCAGAGAGATTGAGTACACTGAGAGTGTGAGTACATGAGTACATCTCTGAGATACATTGCATTGACATGCACACTTGGTATATAGGCATAAAGATGCATTTTTCTCATGCTGTACGGTGTCACGACATTCATGATTTCTCACACATATTGACATATAGGGATAGATATGTATTTTTCTCATGTCCTCTTGAAAATGGAACATTTACCCGTTGAAAGCTTTTTGGGAAAAATTACAGTTTTCAAACTTACTCATATTTTTGGTGATTTCGGTAAAGGATTTGGATTTTCACTGATTTACTTGAAAAACGAATCTATTTTCCAGAGCTGTGAAAGAGTTGAGCATTTTATCTCTGAATTACTTCTTTTAGCATTGTTATTATATTATGAACTGTTGTTCGCTATTGGTGTTGGATTCCGACCTCTATTCCAGCTCATCACTACTTTCAACCTAAGGTTAGGTTTGTTACTTATTGAGTATATGGGGTTGGTTGTACTCATACTACACTTCTGCACCTTGCGTGCCGATGTTGGATGCTGATGTTGTTGTGATCGACGGGAGCTGGAAACTGAAGACGTACCTGCATTCCGATTGTAGCTGCCTCTTATTCATGGTAGCCTTAGATTTATAAAAAATCTGTTTATGTACATTTCGAACAAATGACGTACTTATTTCATACCATTTTTGTAAACTCCAAATCTTAGAAGCTCATGGTTTGAACTACCAATCCTTAGGGAATGTATCAGTTTTAGATATTTTCTTTTATTTAATTGTCTTATTAATTTCATTGGAATTGGTTAGTTGTTAATTGGCTTACCTAGCGGGTTGGGTTAGGTGTCATCACGACTAGTTGGATTTTGGGTCTTGACAGTAGTATTGGCTGGAAATAGCTCTTCATAGGACTAATATTGTGTCCAGCTTTTTAGTAGTCACTAACACACACTCCTCCCTCTTCCTTAATTTCATTTGACTTGGAGTATGAAAGAAAAGTGATTATAAGTTCAATACACTTGTAACGACCAAATTTGGCCCCTCTCGTGTTTACTGTCGGGGAGTTCTAAGGTGATTTTCACCTTTACTTATAGCCTTCTTAATTTGTATTCAAAATATGTTGGCCAATGTGATTATATAATGACTAAGATAATTATTATAATATATTTCCTTTATATGATGATTAGAGTATTATTACATGTTGCCAACCACAATATTGACTTCTATATAGTTTTTAGTTCCATCTCTCTTTTTCAATTTAATTCTCATATTCCGTTCATGTAACCCCGAAAAATGCATATAAGTGTTAACATGACCAATAATTATTTTCTTAATTGTCGTTGGTGCAAAATAGTGTTTCCTATATTTGATAGCATGTTTAAAGTATTAAACTAAATTCTAATTAGTATTTTTTTCAAAGCACTATAAAATGATCTAGCGAACAATTGTCATTGCTTCGCCATGGTCGTTCCTCATTTTTTGTATTTTAGGGCCATAAAACATGAATTCAGGACGATTTCCAAATATCCGTACACTATAGTCCACGTCATCTGCAAGAATTGAGGCGACCGATCCCGAATTTCCTAAAATTTTATGGTCCCTTCAAAAAGGACCTAATGAGCAATAGTCATCGCTTCGCTATGACTGTTCCTCATATTTTGGGAGATTTAGGGCCATAAAACAGAAATTTTGGATGATTCCTAGATTTTCGTGTGCTATAGTCTATGCCATCTACATGAATTCGTGCGACCAGTCCCAATTCTCCTAAAATTTTACGGGCCTATCAAAATGTTCTAATGAATAATTTTCATCGATTTTCCTTGATCGTTCCACGTTTGTGGAATTTCTGAGCCATAAACAGGAATTCAGGATGATTCCAAAACTTTCGTATTCTATAATCCTCGCCATCTACATGAATTTGGATGACCGACCCCGAATAAACAATAGTCTTGCGGAACTATAAAACATGACCTAATGAACAATTGTCATTGCTTCGCCATAACCATTCCTCATTTTTTGTTATTTTAGGGGCATAAAGTTGGAATTCAAGACACCTAAATTTTCGTGTGCTATAGTTCACGCCATCTGCATATATTTGGGCGACTAACCCCTAATCACTTAAAGTTTTGTGAGCCCATTAAAATGACCTAATAAAAAATAGTCATTGTTTTGATGTGACGGTTCCTCATATTTTGGCGTTTTAGGGTCATAAAATAGGAAATTAAGATGATTCCCATATTTTTATGTGCTATAGACCACACCAATTCCATGAATTAAGGTGAGTGCTCGCAAATCTCCTAAAATTGTGCTGGCCCATAAAAAATGAATTAAGGAACACTAGTCATCGCTTCGATATGACCGTTCCTTATTTTTTGGCATTTTAGGGCCATAAAATAGGAATTCAAGACGATACCAGATTTTCATGTGCTATAGTCCACGCCATCTGCTTGAATTCGGCCGACTGTCCCCGAATCTCCTACAATTTTACACGCCCATAAAAATGATCCAATGATCGCTTTTCCATAACTGTTCCTTATGTTTTCGCATTTTAGGGCCATAAAAAACTATTTCAGGATGATTCACGTATTTTCATGTGTTATAGTCTCCGCCATCTGTATGAATTTGGGCGGCCGACCTCGAATCTCCTAAAATTTTGCAGGCCATAAACATTACCTAATAAACAATAGTCATTACTTGTCCATAAACGTTCCTCATTTTTTGGCGTTTTAGGGCTATAAAACAGGAATTTAGGACGATTCCCAAATGTTTTTGTGCTATAGTCCACACTATCAGTATGAATATGGGCATCCGTCCCCGAATCACCTAAAATTTTATGGGCCCTCTCGTTTAGGATCTTTAATTTCTTATGAATTTTTTTACTTCCTTTGTCTCAAGTCTTATGCAAATTTTTGTGATTCTCCAGGATGAACAATTTATTCTAAAAATTCGACACAATTTGTACTAAAGTCCTGATGATATGTCTATAGTTGTGGTAAGATAAGTCATTGCCCATATTTAGGGGTGTCAATGGTTCAGTCGAGTAGTTATTTTATAAAATTTATATCATATTAATTTTTTGGTTACTTTATTTTTTATAATTAAAGGTAGACTTGTCGAAACTGTCCCAATATCTCGATTTCTCTTTGATATTTTTCAGTTAACTTTATGTATTTTTCTTAAAACATCGTATATGAGTCGCTAGTAGAAGTTAGAACATGATAACATGCATACTCTTGTATAGGACTTTGGAAAAACTTCTTTAGATATTTTTACAGTTTAAAAGATGATAAATCAAGGGAACATTAAAGATTGTCAACATAAGGATCCATCATACTATTTTACAGCAATGTAAAATAAATTAAGCAAAGACAAGAGATATATAAATTACACGAGCGAAAAGATATTAATTAATAAACCTCAGACTCAATCACATAGTTTATTAAAAGATTAAGTATCCAATAAAAGAAATCTAAATCATGTGAGAATAAAGATATCCAATACCTTGTACCTTGCTACTCAAAATTACTTGAATATTGTGTGGCTTGATACTAAAGATATTAGAAATAATTTAGTTTTAACAGCAGTAGCAGAATATGGTTTGGAAGTTGGGACTTTTCAATAGTACTAGCCAAGCATCTGTATTTCAATACCCAACACTCCTACCACAAAACAGACCATCCTCAGGCTGCCCGAAAATAGTGCCAGCATACCCTGAACATCTGAAATCCTCCCCTGCTCCTCCGAGCTCGTGACATTCTTATCAACACCGAACCGCAACCTTGATCCTAATTTCAAATTTTTATACCGCTCACTGCACCTATGATGCCGCTACACGAGAGTACAAGAATTTTATCATAACTTCTGAACCACCAATAGAACAAACACTTCATCATCTAGAATTCTTTCACTCAACACATTTTAGAGGAACAATTGCAACACGCAAGCGAATTCCAATAATTGCAGAAAATGCAAATCTCAAGTCATCGTCTAAACCGTCATAACTCTTTCGGGATTCATTTACACATAACAAGGCAATCAGAATTAAATACCTCCAAATCAATCAAATTACGGTGGCTGTCAAACCCGAACATACAGCCACGAATCACATGTATAGCTTAACACACCGAATGAACTGATTATTTCCACAATCATGCTGATTCAAGCCATTACTAACTGACACAACTTCTCGGAATATACTCTCGGCTTACCTTTGAAATGGTAGTTCTATTCAAACACATAACGGGCCTCAAACAATGCCCATCCCGAATGATCCAAAATGAGGAGACTACATCGTCTCAATACCATAAGTTATTTCATACCCTCCTCATGTAGTTTATAGTACCTCCAACTGATACACGTGCGTTGATTAGATCTTTTATGACACTGAACTGCAGACCCATTGATAACATAGAAATTCCCCAAGCGTTCTTCAGACTTTGCTACAAAATCCAAGTCTTCAGCCACATACGAACCCAAAATCATTAGACACTGAGCTTAAATTCTTGAACCCACAAGAACCACTGTTGAGAGTCACCCACTCTGACCTGGTCACGAATATATAACCAAACTCTAGTGCGCTGTTAGCATATGAACACTCCCAAAGAAGCAATCTGATGAATTCTTCTCCTTGAACATCACATCCATAAGAATCATAAACTCTGAGTCATCCCAAAATCTGCACATGAATCGATAAGGCAAAATATAGTACACATTCATCAAGTTCTTTTCCCGAATTACCCCTAATATTTTGTTTTCTTAGTCATAATTAATCAACCCATGCACCGATAACCAGAAACCGCACAGGCGCACCACCACGTGACCCAATCGTAGACGGTGGGCTCCCCCACTTAGCTTTAAGCTACAATCACATCAATCTAGAACCCACAACGACTCCTCCTTCTCAATCAATAATCTCGCACCGTTAACCAGCCAAATTTCTCATAATCACTTGTTACACTTTTCATAAAACATTCCGCATTATCATCCACAATCGCATATTCGACCTCCTGACAGTCGTACCATCTTCTTCAAGCGATCCAAGATCACATCACAGTACATGCCTCCCGCTGTGTAGAAAGTAGAATTGTTCGTAGGAACTTCATCAATATCACGTAACCGCTAGCTTACTCATACGAGATAGCCCACCTTTATAATTCCATATGGACACCTTCCAACGACATTGCCCTAGTTACAACTACCACGAAATCAGTAAACCCTCTTGATCTCATGCTGGTCCACCGACTGGAAGAGTTTGTTCATTCTCTATTAGCATCAACTGAAGGTCCAACTATACGTCCCGAAACTCAAAGTCATGTTGCATCCCAAAACGATACTCAGGCTTTCACACCCCTCTTCATTCCAAGCAATGTCTTTTCCGTCATATTCAAGCTTCCTCCGTTCAGCAGCCACCATCCCAAAAGAAATGCATAGGCTAAGTCATTATCTACCATGATCCCTAAATCGCTCCAAACTTTCTCAAACCATGTGGTTGTTCTACCACAGAATCCATACGCTACTCTGCCACTCCCACTTTGGTTTAACCATATCCTTAGGCAACTTCTCGGCCTCTGCTGTTCGTACTTGACCTGCTAGCAATTCAACCTCCGCAAGACACCTCCCACCATGCCATTCCTCATCATTCGCTGCCCAAATACTACCTCAAATCAAAATACATATCTGTAGCACCCGAAAAAATAAATTGCTACCAACTTTAAGCCTTCTCGAAGATCATCTTTCTCGAGCCATAAACATTAGAAACACCGATTTGACTCTGAAATCGCTACACACCACCATCTCTGACAACTGCTTCTTTGGCACCCTTTCACAACACCCTGCCCCAAATATAAATCAAAGAAGACCATAACACCAACGAGCCTTAATGCGTTTAAACAAGGATGACTTCACCACATCACAAATGCGAATTTCCATCAAATTTGAAAATATTTGAGCTCGCTACTCCGTCAACCATGGCCTGAACATCCATAGTCCAATTGCTTTTCCTCCTGTAAAATTAAATGTCGAACCTCTAAACCATGCACCGAGAAATCCTATTTTCGAGTCATTCACTACCTCGACACAAAAATAAGCACCCTACCATTACACCAATACTACGCGATAACAATGCATGAACATCATAATAATCTGTGCATAGCCTCAAAACCATAGGCAATACTAATACTGGGCTGAAACGACAGAACACCCTTCCGCAAGGAGACGATAATAGCCTGCCCGAAAACGCAGGAAGAAACATCCTGCACCACGTCTGCAGTACCAGTACAACTTCTTGATGCCCAATTGACAACAAGCGGTCAACATCGTATAAGAATGAGTAGGAAGGAAATGAAGGCATAAAATTCAATGGAATCAAATCGCACGACGAGGAATCAAGAAGGGAAGTGCTCCTAACATCCTTATAGCCTCTCGAAGATAAGTAAAAACGTCTACATACTGATCCACAAGACTCTACTAGACTCGCTCATGACGCGTGAGACCAAGTGAACCTAGGGATCTAATACCAAGTTGTCACGACCCAATTCTCATTATAGGTCATGATGGTGCCCAACGTCGCCGTTAGGCAAGCCAACAGTGAACTACCAACTTAATTATTCATTTTATTATTTTCGAAGTCTTGAATTTTATTAGATAAAGAAATTAATGCATAAAAATCATGGAAAGTTACAATTTAAATAGAATAGATAATAAAAGTGTGGAAATGCTAAGCAAAACCATAAACAAATTCTAGAACATCCTAAAACCCGATGTCACATGTGCATGAGCGTCAACTAAAGAGTGCAATAATAATAAAACCTTTGTCCTGAATATAAAATAGACGGGATAAAGTAAATAAATAAGATGGAGGCTTTATGGGCTGCAATGCGTAGCATAGAAAGAAGCTCACCATAAAGTCCCCTCAGCAGTTGCGCTTACGTGCCAAGATGGCCACCAAATAAACTTGTCAGATCCTTCATATTTTGTGCAGAAATGCACTATGAGTACGTAAATCAACGCATACCCAGTAAGTATCTAGCCTAGCCCCGGAGATGTAGTGACGAGGGATCGACATCGACACTTACTAATGGTCCAATAGAATAATATAATAGATTATAAACAGGTATGAAACACAACAGTAACCATGAGATAAAAACTGTAACTCACATAATTCCCCAACTTTTTTTTGACATATAAACCTCTCGAATGTCACATGCTATCTCAACAGATCAGAAATATCAGATGTAATCTCAAATGGATAAGGAATACCATATAAATGCTAGGTCTCAATAAAAGGGGCATCTTACAAATATTCGGACTCTTAGCGGTATTGTCACGACCCAAAATTTCACCACAGGCGTCATGATGGCACCTAGTCTCTAAGACTAGATAAGCTGATTTCAATTACCTTTTGAAGCCTTTTTTTGAATTAAATAAATAACCAAAACTAACAGCGGAACAAATA
>AWOL01S0010100.1:0-13800 GCA_000715115.1 Nicotiana otophora
ATGATACAATATGGTGATATCATAGTCTTTCAATAGCTCCAACCACCTCCTCTACCTCAAATTAAGCTCCTTTTTCCTGAACAAATACTGCAAGCTCCGATGATCCGTGAATACCTCACATGGCATGCCATAAAGATAGTGCCTCCAAATCTTCAGCGTGTGAACAATGGCTGCGAGCTCTAGATCATGAACATATGCAATAACCTTGCCACCCTGCAATACTGCACCCAGACCAATATGAGATGCTTCACAATATACCACATCAGATCCTGAACCTGAGGGTAACATTAATACCGATGTCGTAGTCAAAGCTGTCTTGAGCTTCTGAAAGCTCGCCTCACACTCCTCCAACCATCTGAATGGAGCACCCTTATGGGTTAACCTAGTCAACGGGGCTGCTATAGATGAGAACCCTTCCACAAACCGATGGTAATAACCCACCAATCCCAAGAAACTACGGATTGATGTAGGTGATGTGGGTCTAGGCCAGTTCTGAACTGCCTCAATCTTCTTAGGATCCACCTGAATACCTTCTGCTGATATAACATAACCCAAGAAAGCAACTGAACTCAACCAAAACTCGCATTTTGAGAACTTAACATATAATTGGCTGTCTCTCAGAGTCTGAAGAACGATCTGAAGGTGCTGCTCATGCTCCTCTCGGCTGTGGGAGTATATCAAGATATCATCAATAAACACCGTCACAAAGGAATCCAAGTAGGGTTTGAAAACTCGGTTCATCAAATCCATGAATGTTGCTGGGGCATTTGTCATCCCAAATGACATCACTAGAAACTCATAATGCCCATACCGAATCTGAAAATATGTCTTAGGGACATCGGATGCCCTAATCCTCAACTGATGGTAGCCAGATCAAAAATCTATCTTTCAAAAAACCTTGGCACCGTGAAGCTGATCAAATAAATCATCAATCCTCGACAATGGATATTTGTTCTCGATGGTGACCTTGTTCAACAGCCGATAATCTATACACACCCTCATCGATCCATATTTCTTCTTCACAAACAACACAGGTGCACCCCAGGGTGAGACACTAGGCCTAATGAAGACCTTATCAAGAAGATCTTGCAACTGTTCCTTTAATTCTTTCAACTCTGGCGGGGCCATGTGATATGGAAGAATGGAAATGGGTTTAGTGTCCGGAGCCAAATCAATGGAGAAATCAAAATCCCTATTGGGTGGCATCCCCGGCAGATCTGTAGCAAACACCTCCGGAAACTCACGAACAACTGACACTGAATCCATGAAAGGAACCTCCGCACTAGAATTGTGGACATAAGCCAAATAAGCAAGACACCCCTTCTCGACCATATGTCGAGCCTTCACATAAGAGATAACCCTGCTGGTAGAATGGCCAGGAGTCCCTCTTCACTCGTATCGAGACAAACCTGGCAAGGCTAAGGTCACCATCTTGTCGTGACAATCTAATATAACATGATAAGGTGATAGCCAATCCATACCCAGAATGACATCAAAATCAACCATGTCGAGAAGTAGGAGATCTACGTAAGTCTCGAGGCTCCCAATGGTGACCACACACAAACGATAAACACGATCTACAACAATAACATCTCCCACTGGTGTGGACACATACACATGAGCACTCAAAGAATCACGAGGCATGATCAAATAGGAAGCAAAATGGGATGACACATAGGCGTAAGTAGATCCTAGATCAAATAGTACTGAAGCATCCCTACTGCAAACTGAAATAGTACTTGTAATAACCGCATTAGATGACTCAGCCTCAGGCCTGGCTAGAAAAGCATAACACCGGGGCTGGGCCCCACCACCCTAAACTACGTTCCAGGGATGGCCTCTAGTTGGATGGTCTCCAACTCTAACGGCATGATCTCCACCTCGAACAGTCTGGCCTCTACCTCAAGCTGCATAACCCCAACCTCTGGCTGGCTGAGCAGGCGGTGCAACAACTAGTGCCGGAACCATTGCATGAGAACTTTGATATTGTGAGCTGCCCGATGTCTGAGGGCAAAATCTAGAAATGTGCCTCGGATTACCACAAGTATAACAAGACCTTTGTATGTTGTGACTACTGGCCGTGAAACTGACCTTGTCGACCTGAGTAACCACCCTGAAAACTCTGGAGCGGAGGTGCACTAATAGGGGCTGGTGGTGCACTGTAGGCTAGCTGGTCGGAATAATGCATCTAAGGGCCACGACCACCTGAGGCACAGTGGGATGCCTAGAGTGCTGAATGAAATGGACTGGGAGGATGGCCTCTTCCATAAGTACCTCGACCTCCAGATGGGGATCCACTGAATCCACCGGAGTGACGAGGCCTCTTGTCAGACCCCTGACCACTCCCCTGAGCTAAACCCATCTCGACTCGCCTGGCAACATTGGCAGCCGCCTGAAAAGAAATCTCACTCCCACTCTCCTTAGCCATTTGCAATCTGCTAGGCCGAGCAAGTCCTTCAATAAACCTCCTCACCCTCTCTCTCCCTTGGTAGGAAGTAGAATAAGAGCATGACGGGCCAAATCCACAAAACGGGTCTCATACTGAGTAACATTCATACTGCCCTACTGGAGACGCTCGAACTGACGGCGATGCTCCTCTCTCAATGTGATAGGGAGAAACTTATCGTGGAAGAGCTGAGAAAGTTTGTCCCAAGTAAGAGCAGGCGACCCAGCTGGTCTGGTAAACAGATAATCTCTCCACCATTTCTTGGCAGAACCATTCATCTGAAATGCAGCAAAATCGACCCTGTTGGTCTCCACTATAGCCATGTTACGTAGAACCTTGTGACTGTTGTCGAGATACTCCTGAGATCCTCTGAAGGAGCACTAATAAAGTGAACTGGAAAGAGCTTGGTGAACTTGTCCAATCTCCGTAAAGCCTCAGAAGACATAGCTGACCCGTTTTCGGCTTGTGCCGCAACAACCGACTGAACTACTCTGACTGGCTGAGCTACAGGAGCCTGATACTGGGGAGCTATCTCCTCCAGAGTGGGAGTAGTGGGAGTCTGGGCTCCTCCTCCAGCCTGAGAGTCGGCTAGTGCCATGGGAAATGTGCCAGTCGGGGCCACAATCTCCATAAGGCCCACCAAATGAACCAAAGCATCGTGAAGTACTGGGGTAGTAATGAACCACTCCAGAACCTGAGCTGGTCCAGCAGGAACAATCCGGGCTAGAACCTCCTCGACCAACTCTACCTGAGGCTCCACTGCTGGTACTGCTCCACGAGCTCTAGGCTGAGCCCTGTCCCTGCCTCAGCCTCTGGCACAGCCTCGGCCTCAACCTCTGCCCCTCGTAAGAGCTGCCGCTGGGGGCTCTGACTGCTGCTCAGCTTAGGAAGCGGTGCGTGTTCTCGCCATCTGCGAGAGAATAAGAGTAGAAGAGTTCAATCAGTATTGAGAAAACAAAATTGCACGACAGAGAAGAATAGAAGTGAAATTTGTTCCTAAAACATAATAAGAGTTGTTCAACATAACGAATAGCTAGTATAATCATGAACAATATGATCAAGAAATACCACGATCACAATAATAAGTCTCACTCGCATGTTATGACTAGACAACAACACATAGGTACTCGTCACCTCACCTATACGTTGTACTCAACTTACAAACACGTAGCAAATAAACGAATAATACCTAATCCCTCAAGCCAAGGTTAACCACGACACTTACCTCGCTCCGAAGGCCACTCAATCACAACTTTTCCTCTAGAATGCACCTCCAAACCACTCATATCTATACAAAAACAACTCAATAATATCAAATATTACTAAAGGAATCAATTACATAGCATAGATTTAGATTTCCCAAACTTTCCCCCAAAAATTCAAAAATCGACCACGGGCCCGCTTGGTCAAAACCCGAGGTTCGGACCAAAATCCATTTACCCATTCACCGCCGAGCCCGTATATATAATTGATTTTGGAATCCGACCTCAATTTGAGGTCTAAATCCCCATTTTTTCCAAATCCATAGTTTCTACCCAAAACCCCTAATTTCTACCATGAAAACTCTAGATTTGTGGTTAAATATTTATGAAATGTAATGGGTAATTGAAAGAAAATGGTTTAGAATCACTTACCAACACTTTGGGGAAGAAAATGTCTCTTGCAAAATTGCCTCTAGGCCGTCTAGCTTTTGAAAATTTGAAGGAATGGCTTAAATCCCGTTTTGGGACTATTTTATGAACTGGGCGACAGTGTTCATCGCATTCGCAAGGACACTGCCGCTTTCGCGATGAGCAGAGTTTGTCAAGCTTACGCATTTGTGAAACCCCCATCGCATTGGTGAAGGTTACGCCCCCTAGCATTTGCGTTTGTGAGCCCTTTCTCGTGTTCGCAATGAAGGAAAGACTGACCCCCTCTCCCAGGTCCCTATCACTACGCATTCGCGTTGAGCTGGTCGCGTTCGCGAAGGATAAATCCCCCATCGCTCTGCGTTCGCAAACTAACCTTCGCATTCGCGAAGAAGAAAACACAGCCATCCCAGTTTCTACTTCGCGTTCGTGAGAGTGGCTTCGCGAACGCGAAGAAGGAAACAAGAAGGCACCTGAAACTGCAGAAAACCAGATTTTCCTAAGTTCAAATCATCCCGTAGCCCATCCGAAACTTTCCCGAGCCCTCGGGGCTCCAAACCAAACATGCATGCAAGTCCTAAAACATCATACGAACTTGCTCGCGCAATCAAATCACCAAAATAACACTTAGAACTACGAATTGAACACCAAATAAAATGAAATTTTCAAGAAAACTTTAAAACTTCTATTTTCACAACCGAACGTCCGGATCACGTCAAATCAACTCCGTTTCTCACCAAATTTCACAGACAAGTCTTGAATATTATACTGAACCTGTACCGGGCTCCAGAACCAAAATACGGACCCGGTATCAACAAGACCAAACATCAGTAAATTCTAAAAATCATTAAACTTCCAAACTTTTAATTTTTTATCAAAATTCCATATCTCTAGCTAGGGACCTCGGAATTTGATTCCGGGCATATGCCCAATTCCCAAATTACGATACAGGTCTACCGGGACTGTCAAAATATGGATTCGGGTCTGTTTGCTATAAATGTTGACCGAAGTCAACTTTAATTGATTTTTAAGTTAACAATTCTCTTTTTATCACTTTTTAACATATAAGCCTTCCGAAAGAACACTCGGACTGTGCACACAAAATCGAGGAAGGCTAAGATGAGGTTTTTGAGACCTCGAAACGCAGAATTAGGTTATAAAATACAAGATGACCTATCGGGTCATCACAGGCATCTACCTTTGAATCTTTGAAAAATTAACTGTGTGAAATAATCAACACCCACTATGTCCTGGATCACCTGGATCTGCACACGAAGTGCAGGGTATAGTATGAGTACAACTAACTCAGTAAGTAACAATAATAAATAAGAACTGAAAGTAGTGACGATCCTCTCGGCTAAGTTCAATTACAGTACTTTCCAACATAAAAAGGTAGGAATGCTCTCATGTTCAACATTTAAGATTTCACAGAAATTTCATATCAAGTTTGACTGAAACAGAAAATAATTGTTTTTCAAAATTTCCAAAATAGTGATATATGACAGCTGAAATGCAGCAAATAATGAAATCAACGCATCCTCTCAGAGTAGCAGTCACTCAGTACTCCTATTCACTCCAACCTCACAATCACTTTTTCCTCACTGTCGCTCATTCCTCATAGTCACTCATCACTCATCACTCGCACTCAATAGGTACCTGCGCTCATTGGGTGTGTGTACAAACTCCGAAGGGGCTCTTTCAGCCCAAGAACTACAACAAGCCGGTCATGGCATATAACAATGAAACATCTTGCGGCGTGCAGCCCTATTCCATATATATCCTAACAATTAGGCCCTTGGCCTCAGACAATAGCAACAGAGACTGAGATATGATATGAAATGAATAACATGACCGAGTGTGAAATTACAATTTGAACATATAATTCAACCACAGAAATGAACCTAGTGGGTACCAACAATAATAACATATGCCTAAGCATGGTTTTTAATATGAGTCTCGGCTACAATTTCTCTAACACGTAGAGAATGTATGAATATCAACAGATTATTCAACTATACAGTTCCATGGAATTTGACCAAGTCACAATTCCTACGGTGCACGCGGACACGCCCGTCACCTAGCATGTGCGTCACCTCAAAACCAATCACATAACACATAATTCGGGGTTTCATACCCTCAGGACCAAATTTATAACTGTTACTTACCTCAAAACATGAAATTCTTTATTCCGCTATGCCCTTGCCACGAGAATTGGTCTCTTAAAGCCTCATATCTAGCCACAACTAATTCGATTCAGTAAATACCAATTATTGTAATTAATTCCATAAGGAAATACTAATTTTCCAATAAAAATCCGAAATTAACCCAAAAATTGCCCGTAGGGCTCACATCTCGGAACCCGACAAAAGTTACAAAATATGAACGCCCATCCAACCATACAAATTTCACCTAATTCTGACATCAACTCCACCCTCAAATCTTTAATTAAAGTCTTTGAAGATTTCTACCATTTTCAACCCAATCTTTACCCATTTGAACTCAAGAATCTTTCCATAAACCTTATTGATATGTATAAATATTACTCTTACACCCAAGAATCATACTCTTAATCACCCATCTTTACCCAAACTCGAAATTAAAGACTAGGGGTTAGAACGTTACCTCTTGGGTGAAGATCTTGTGATATTTCGTTGTTGGATTTCAAAGCTTGAAAAAGATCTTGATGTACCAAGCACTTGAGCTTCTTCCTCTCTCTAGAACACTCTCCCTTATATCTAAAAATATCAGATTTTTGCTCCAAAATGAGCTTCAAGGGCTATAAATCGAAGTTGGGTCGGGTCAAAAATTAGAAATATTTGAAGCCCCGACGTAGATTCGAGATCGCATATGCGACCGCATAACATGTATGTGGTACGCAAACTAACCGCATAATTGAAGCTTCAAAATGAGGGTCACCTGTTTAGGTGTGCGGTGATTATGCGGCCCGTATACCTGTTCTGTGGTAGCATAATGCATCGCAGAATAGGTCTGCAGTTGCATAATGCACCGCAGAATAGGTCTGCGGTTGCATAATGCATCGCAGATTTCCTCAAATCTTGCCTCACATCTGCTTTACTCTGCAGCCATGATGCGGTCCGCAGAGTGATTATGCGACCGCATAGTGGGCCGCAGAAATGTCCTCTTCTGCCGAAAATTTTCCTTTACTCCTCAGTGCATTGTTCAACCAAAAAAGTCCGAGCTTTTTACTAATTAATCTACCTCAGCACCACAAAACCTTTTCAACTTAAGTTTTAAAGCTTGGAACTAAGTGTCCCAAATAATTCCAAAACCTCAGCGGACCCAAACCAATTACCCCAGCAAGTCACATAACAATTGTAAAGGACAAATTGAGCAGTAATTGGGGGAACAAGGTTGTAATACTCAAAACGACCGGTCGGGTCGTTACAAGAAATAAAACTTGATGAAGTTCAAGAAACCAATGAATCAACACAATATCAAGATCACAAGACACAAGTTGAAGAACCTTTATTGGATGTTTTGAATTTGACAAGGAAGTTACCATCTTCAACGGTTGATGTTCAAGAACTAAATGTTGTTTAAGAACAGGTTAATGAACCAGTTCCAAACCAAATTGAACTACAATCAAATCCAACACAAGGTGACCAAGTTGTAGAAGCACCTCTTAGAAGGTCTACATGAGAACGTCATGTACCAACTAGATTAAATCTAATGGTACAAGATGATGTATCAAATGAAGTTGATCATAATGATGATGGCCGCAAAACGTATGAAGAGGCTATAAAAAGTTCTGACTATGAAAGATGGCAAAAGGCCATGGAATCCGAAATGAAATCCGTGAAGGAAAATAAATTATGGACTTTAGTTGAACCTTCAAAGGATATAAAACCTACAGGTTGTAAATGGGTTTTTAAGAAACAATTGGAGCGGAAGGAAGGTGAATACCTACAAAGCATGTCTTGTTGCCAAGGGATATAATCAGAAAGAAGGAGTCGACTATGATGAGACTTTCTCTCCCGTGTCAATGCTCAAATCAATTCGGATTTTGCTTGCAATAGCATCATACAACGATTATGAAATATGGCAAATGGATGTGAAAACAGCTTTTCTTAATGGTGAGCTAGAATAGGATGTGGACATGACACAACCTGAAGGTTTCACATCACCGCCCGATCATTATAAAATTTACAATACATAGATCCATTTATGGACTAAAGCAACCTTCTCGAAGTTGGAATATTCGCTTTAATAAGACAATTGAAAAGTTCAATTTTGTTAGATGCAAACAACAGCCTTGTGTTAACAAAAAGGTTAGTGGGAGGACAATCATATTCTTAGTACTGTATGTTGATACTATATTGCTTATAGGAAATGATATACCGACATTGTAAAGTACCAAGATTTGTCTATCTAAACAGTTCTCCATGAAAGACTTGGGAGAATCAGCTTATATATTGGGAATAAAGATATTTAGAGATAGATCTATGAAGCCACTTGCGCTTTCCAAGTCATTGTACATTGATAGCATCTTAAAGAGGTATAACATGGATAATTCCAAAGGAGGCTATCTACCGATAGGTACTGGAAGTACTCTCAGTAGGGAGGATTGTCCTAAAATACCTGAAAAGAGAGAATGCTTGAGTAGGATCACATACGCTAGTGCAGTGGGAGCTATCTTGTATACCATGACTTGTACACGTCATGATGTGTCTTATGCACTCAGAGTGACTAGCCGATATAGGTCACGGCCCCAATTTCACTCTGTAGGATGTCATGATGACACCTAGTCTTTAAGACTAGATAAGCCTAACAATTTGCGGAATAAATGAATAATAATCTAAACTCCAATGTCAACACTGGATATATAAATATAAAACTACAAATCTGTAATTACAACTCCCCAAAATCCGGTAGAAACAAGTCACAAGCTTCTAATAGAAATACTAAGTGTCTCTATACATCAAGTCTAAGAAGAATCAGGGAAATAACATAATAAGAATAGAGAGGGATTCCAAGGTCTACGGACGCTGGCAGATATACCTTGAAGTCTTCGCGTGCGGTCCAATTCACTAGTATCTGGTCTGGTGGGAAGAACCTGGATCTGCACAAAAAGATGTACAGAGTGTAGTATGAGTACACCATTACGGTACCTAGTAAGTGCCAAGCCTAACCTCAGTAGAGTAGTGATGAGGTCAGGTCAGGGCCCTACTGGTTTAAAAGAAAAGTAAGGCAGAAAATATAATAATATTTTGAAATGACTGAGAATTTAAACAATAAGAAGTTTTAGAAAATATCAGCACAATAAATAGAGGTACACAGCAGGAGCACACCCGAGGTACCGCCTCGTAGTCCCAAATGTAAAGATGCAGTACAGGGGGATCTCCCGAGAAAATGCCTCGTAGTCCCAAAGTAAATATGCAATAGATGGGAATCTCCCGAGTAAACACCTCGTAGTCTTAAAGTAAATATGCAGTACAAGGGGATCTCCCGAGGAACCGCCTCGTAGACCCAAAGTAAATATGCAGTACAGGGGGATCTCCCGAGGAAATGCCTCGTAGTCCCAAAGTAAATATGCAGCAGGTAATCGAAGGAAAACACAAATTTTCAGCAAGAATCTTACAGTTAAAGATTAAATTCAAATCAAGGAAAGCAGGTAATTCAACTAAGCATGTTGCACAAATTGCAGGTAAGAGTTAAGATATGTAGATATGCGATGCTAGACTAAACATGATCACTACATATGCTAAGGCAACTCAGTTAATGTAATTAAAAGAAGATAACTCAGTTAATGTATTTAAAAAGATGACAAATCAGCAAGAACTGAATTTTCTATAATCAGCCTGTGTACGCACTCGTCACCTCGCGTACACGGCACTCACATATCACAAATTGTTATAACAGTACCAAATCCTAAGGGGATTTCCCTCACACAATGTTAGACAAGTCAGTTACCTCAAACGTCGCTCAATCAATCGGTAAGAATGCCTTTCCCTTGATTTTCCAACTCCGAATGGACCAAATCTAGCTAAAAGCAATTTCATATCATGAATACAATTACAAGAAATTAATTTAAATCATAAATCTACGACTTTAACAAGGAATCAAAATATCGCCCCAAAAAGTCGATCCGGGCCCACGTCTCAGAATGGGCTAAAAGTCACAAAATACGAACACCCATTCAACCGCGAGTTCACCCATACCAAAATTACCAAAATTCGACACCAACTCACCACTCAAATCCCATAATTACACTCACCATATCCCTAGCCTCAAACTCCCACATTCCACCTTAAACACACATAATCTAGGTGGGAAAATCAATGGGGAAACAAGATTATTGATAAAAATTAAGCACAAGGGACTTACCTCAAGAAATCCCTCAAATATGTTCTCAAAAATCGCAAAACCCGAGCTCCAATATCCAACAAATTATAAAAATCCATAGCCCTTGAATTTATAGAATCTGCCCAGGCTTTCCGCTTTTGCGGACCAAATTCTGCTTCTGCGGTACTGCTTCTGTGGTACCGCTTCTGCGGTAAAGTCTCTGCATCTGCGGAGTTCACTTAGATCCCTAGGTTTCGCACCTGCGCGCAAATCTCTGCATCTGTGGATGCGCTTCTGCGGTACCTCGTTCGCTTCTGCCGAAGCCTCCCCAAGCACTCACCCGCTTCTCTGATCGATTACCTGCAGAAGCGACTCCTCTTTTACGGCCCTCTCATCGCACCTGTGACCACTGGACAATTCCCTTAGCCTCGCACCTGCTCCCCATTGCTCGCACCTACGGTCAACCTTGCACAGGTGCGATTACACCAGAACCAACCCAGCACCAGAAAATCTTCGAAGTCTAAAAATGAGCTGTTAACCATTCGAAACTCACCCGAGGCCCCCGAAACATCAACCAAATATACCAAGTAGTCCTAAAACATCACACAAACTTAGTCGGGACTTTAAATCACATCAAACAATGCTACAAACACTAATTACACATTAATTCAAGCCTAATGAACTTCAAAGTTTCAAACTTCTACATCCGATGCCGAAACCTATCAAATCAAGTCTGGTTGACTTCATATTTTGCACACAAGTCATAATTGACATTACGGACCTACTCTAACTTTCGGAATAAGAATCCGACCTCGATATCAAAAAGTACACTCCCGGTCAAACTTCTCAAAAATCATCTTTTTTCCAACTTTCTCCAATTAGCGCTAAAATGACCTACGGACCTCCAATTCAACATCTGAACACGCTCCTAAGACTACAATAACCCTACAGAGCTATAGGACCCGTCAAAAATCCATTCCGGAGTCGTCTTCACACAGTTCAAACTATGATAAATTCCTATGACTTAAACCTTCATTTTAGGGACTATGTGTTCGATTTCGCTTCGAAACGAAAAACAAATCCTCCCGGTAAGTTACAAAACCCAAAACTACGTTAGAGGGAACATTAAATAGGGGTTTGGGGATAATTTCCTCAAAACTACCGCTAGGTCATTACAATATCAGGCAAATCCTGGTGAGGAATATTGGAAGGTGATAAAGATCATTCTTATGTACTTAAGAAGGACTAAAGACCAATTCCTCATTTATAGAGATTATGAGTTAAACTTGAAGGTTTTACTGATGCAAGCTTCTCTTCAGATAGAGATGATAGCAAATCTATTACTATTTATATATTCACCTTAAATGGTGGTGTAGTGAGTTGGAAAAGTTCCAAACAAGCTACAGTAGCTAATTTAGTGACTGAAAAAGAATATATAGCAGCTAGTGAAGCTTCTAAGGAAGTTGTATGGATGAAAAAGTTCTTAACTGGACTTGGTGTGGTTACTTCAATAGAAGGTGCACTTCCATTGTTGTGTGACAATACTGGAGCCATTGCTCAAGCAAAAGAACCAAGATCACACCAAAAATCCAAACATGTTCTGCGAAGGTATCACTTGATAAGAGAGATCATTGAACGTGGAGACGTCGAGATTCAAAAGGTTGATGGAAAGGAAAATGATGCAGACCCATTCACTAAAGCACTTGGAGAAAAGGAGTCTGACAAGCACAAGTGACAATTGGGAATGAAGTACAAGAGCGATTGGCTCTAGAGCAAGTGGAAAATTGTTAGAGATATATTAGATATGCCCTAGATCCAATTTCATATTTGATGATTTGAACATAATTTTGTGAATGTTATTTGATATAAAAATATATGGCTGTCACGATCCAAATCTCTCTCCATAGGATGTCGTGATGGCACCTAGTCTTAGGGACTAGGTAAGCCTAACATGTACTAAAATAACAACAATATTAATTAATAACTGAAAAATATGAAATAGGAATCTCTATACATTACTTGCAATCCCAAAACCGGTAGTACAAGTCGTAATCTCTACTGAGTTACTAGAAAACCTATAAATACAACTGTTTTGAAATAGAGATAAAACAGTGCAAGTACAATATCAGAAGGTGACTCCGAAGCTTCAAACGCAACAACAGATTTACCTTGAGTCTCCACAGCAAGATCTGTACTGCTAGCGATCAGTCAACTGACTCCACATTACCTGTCTCTGCACAAAAATGTGCAAAAGTGTATTATGAGTACACCACAGTCGGTACCCAGTAAGTATCAAGACTAACCTCAGTGGAGTAGTGACGAGGTACAGTCAAGACACTCACTAGTCAAATAACCTGTGCCATACCAAATAATCGAAAACAAATAGCAGTGATAGCAACAATAATCAACTAGTGATATAAACAGTAAGGCAACAAGAACACCATAATTATTACTCATATGAATAAGAAAACACAAGTACAACCAATTAAACAAGTCTTTCAAATATAAATATTTCACATATAATTATTTCGAATACATACCCTCCAAATATGTTTCTTCAAATAAGTATCCTTCGAATATAAAATTCTTTCAAATAAATATCTCATATCATAATCATAAAATACGGTTCTTAGCCCTCTTTCATATTCTCACGGTACCTCGTATCCATATATCTTTCACAACCGCACAGACAACTCTCGTGCCAAATATGTCAATACATATAACTTGCATGATTAATTTCTTTTCAATAAAGTAAGGTTACAACTTTTAAACCGAGTAAGAGTTTGACAAAGAATTGAGTTTATTTTAGAAATAGTTTGAGTGAAGCAAAATGAGATTTCAATTTAAATAAAACATCAAATAATCTACTTATTTGGATACAAAACATATTAAATTAAAACATAATAGTAATTTATTTTATTTAAAACAACTCCATCAATAATAACAAGTACAAACCAGAAATACAAATCCTCAGAGTCTCGTATGAAAAAGCCAAAGCCAACATAATACAACGAGAAATACAAGATACTTAATATTAATTCAAATAATACATCACGGAGAACACATGAATTTACATATTACGGAAAAATACAATAACCAAAGGCAAGTACAACCATAGAGAGATGTGAACAAAGGGCACTCCTGAGATACCATCTCATAGTCCCAAAAGTAAATGCTCAACAGGGGATCTCCCGAGGTACTGCCTCGTAGTCCCAAAAGTAAATATGGAAGACAGGGGAATTTTCCGAGGTACCGCCTCATAGTCCCAAAGTAAATATGTAACAACAACAATTCCCCTAGGCCATCACAAGTTATCACAATTCAATTCCCGACATAGCCCACCTTGTCTCGCCACGTGCGCAATAATAAAGTAAATGCCCGCCTTGTCTCGCCGCACGCACATAATAGTATTCCCACATTGTC
>AWOL01S0010100.1:15194-25993 GCA_000715115.1 Nicotiana otophora
TATAGCCCTCCTTGTCACGCCGCATGTGCATAAATCAATATAAACAATAGCACGACAGAAACCTCGTGTAAACTCCCGAATAAATATCCCAACAATATAACGTGCCAATATCACATCTCATAAATTGCACCTCAAGTGCTGAAATGTTACTACTTGCCACAAAAATCAATAATACATTATTTTCCACAATAAGGAGTCCATGGCTCGACCATAATGTGCACAAAAAGCTTAACAAAATATCTGGGAGTGAACAACACAACAGAATAATATTTCACAAAACAATCAAGGTCGAAATCACACCAAATCATCATATAAAAATAATTTCAACAAACAAGGATCTAGGCAAGCCAAATAGAGGATTTAATAAGTGCCAATAATTTCCAATTTAAATCATAAGGGCGTCTAAGGATTTTAACCAATGTAATTTGCACATATAAACCAAGTACGTACTCGTCACCTCGCGTACATGATTTTCAATTACACAATTTGCACATAAGACTCGATGCCTAAGGGGTATTTCTCCCACTCAAGGTTAAGCAAAATACTTATTTTTTTTTGAAGTTATGTCGATATTCCAAAATTACCTTCTTGCTTGAATTGACCTCAGGACCGCTCATATCTATCCAAATGAATTGTATAACTTCATTAAAATTTATCAGAAACACTTTCGGATAATAAATTTTCGACTTGAAAATGTATTTTAAAAATCAACAAAAGTCAACGGGGGGGGCCCGCCTCTCGGAACCCGACATAATATTTATGAAATCCGAACACACATTCTGATACGAGTTCAACCACACCAATTTTATCGAATTCTAATAACAAATAGTCCTCCGAATCTTGAATTTCCATTTTTGAAAAGTTTTTACAAAAATTTGCATTTCCTCCATTAAACTCAAATTAAACGATGAATATAACCGTAGATTCATGAAATAAAATTACTTTAGGACATAGAACACTTACCCCAACCAAGCTTGTGAAAATCCCTCTAGAATCGCCAAAATCCGAGCTCCAAAATTCCAAAACAAAAATGGCAAAATGACCATTTTTGGTCATTAACATTCTGTCCAGTTTCTGCTTCTACGGACATATTTTCGCATCTGTGGCCTCGCTTTTGCTAGCCAAAATGCGCATCTACGCTGCCTCTACTTCTGCGAGCACAGTGGCCGCACCTGCGCTTACGCTTCTGCGCAAATGTTGCCGTTTCTGCGGCATTCTCCATCAGCCTTACCCAGCTCCCCTTCACTCGCTTCTGCGACCTGGACATCGCCTAAGCGATTACATCAGCTATCCAGAATTTCGAGCAACTCCAAATGTCCAAAAATCGATACGTTAACTATTTGAAATCCACCCGAGGCACTCGGTACCTCAACCAAATATACCAACACGTCCCAAAATATAAAACAAACTTAATCGGGGCTTAAAACCACGTCAAATAACGCCGAAATTAAATCAATACGGAATGACTTCAAATTTTGCGCACAAGTCATAAATAATGTAACGGAGCTATTCCAATTTTCGGAATCAAAATCCGACCTCGTTATCAAAAATTCAATCATCGGTTGAACTTTCCAAAAACTTTCTATTTTCCAGCGTTCACCAAAATGCGTCGAATTGTCCTACGGACTTCCAAATCCAAATCTGAACATACGCCTAAGTCCGAATCAACATACGAAGCTATTGCCATCATTGAAATTCCATTCCGGGGTCGTTTACTCAAAAGTCAAATCTTTGGTCAACTCTTTTCATTTAAGCTTCAAAAAAGAGAATTGTTCTTTTTATTTAATTCTGAATCTTCCGAAAATCAAACTCGACCACACCCGCGGGACATAATACATATTAAGAAGCTACTTAAGACCTTTAGTATCTGAACGGGGTGTTAATTCATAAAACGACAAGTCGGGTCGTTACATTCTCCCCCTCTTAAACATACGTTCGTCCTTGAACGTGCCAAGAATTATTCTGATGACATTAAATTACTGAGTGCATTATTTCACACATACTCATGGGTGATTCTACGTCATCGTAAATTTAACAGGGGTCCGACAACATCATCTCGGTAGATATTATTTCTTTTATTCACACTTATAAGCTTTAAAGCCAATTCCTTACACTCCTATCAATTTCAAATTCCTCACATCAACACACGATATTAGCCTCAGTCGGCTATAGCAAATCGTGCCGACACAACATCATACGTATGTCCATAACTACATCTCTGGTCATAATAGGTGTTTATAATTAATTTCAACATCCTCAATTAATCTCATCTTAACCAAAATCTCATATCTAATTTTTTTCACAACACTGACGGCAACACGCGAGGCATGAAGACCTTATAATTACTTACTAGGATTAATGAGTCATATTTAACGCCACCTAGAACCCACCTTATAAGCTAAAACTCAATATTTACAGCACGAATATGGCTAAATATGAACAAAACAATATACAAGAATTATCCAATAAGCCTAACAAGCACGACTCCCTATTTATATTATAATAAAAATTTAATTTCACAAAGGGAGAATTTAAACTCATACAAGACCTCGTCCTTTTACAACCTCCACCGCGGCTCGTAGCCAAATTTAAATATTTCACATCATATAAAAATACGAGGATCTCGTCCGCAACTCCGAATCACAAGTATTTTGCACATTGTGCCAACTGGAATTTTCAATTTCCTTTCTTTCTTCTTTTCAATAAATTCGGTAAATAATTTTCACAACACATAGTGAACCCCCATACCAATAGGGCATATATTTCATAAAATTGAGACTAATTATTCCAAAAGTATATCAAAACCCACTATATTGCGTAATAGAAAGTCATTTTTGGACTTATAGCCCTCAATGGTGTACAAAATTTAAAATGATAGACACAGGCTAACATCCTTCCCAACAGGGATAAACGTATAAGTGGGTCACAAAATAACGAAGCTCACCCATAAGTGGAGCATAATAGGAGGACTCTCCTCGATTTCCAGAACCGAATAAAATTAAGGAGAATTATCCTTTTATAACAAATCGGGATCGTACCTGTAACGACACCATTTGGTGTAGCGACCTCAGCCAATTCATAACAATTATATCAACGGGTCGGGTCTCCCTCTACTCACCCGAATGCCCCGCTGTGATACATCTGTCAGGAGTCTAGGACAATCTCTCACCCTGTGTGTGGTATCTCCACACTCGAAGTAACCTCATTGCTAATGTGGCTGTGGAAATTGTACGGTACGGGTACTCTGAGACCCATGGTCACCTGAGACACCGTGCGAATCCTGGAGTGCAAACTGAACTGGGTGACCCACAAAACTTCTACCATGTCGTACCCTGCCTCCAAAATATGGACCAGTAGATCTCTCCGGTCTACGAGGCCTCCTAGCCTCCCTGTCCTCTCTCACTATTGACCCCGCCTATCCTCTCTCTCCTGGCCCCACCTGTCCTCTCTCTCCTCGCTCTGCCTATCCTCTCTCTCCTGGTCCCACATGCCCTCAAATTGGTGGGCGATCCCCACCACCTACTGCAATGGATCATCTGACTACAGCTCCCTAGCCATGCTAAATCAGATATTATATCTTAGCCCCTTAATGAACCTACTGACTCGCTCTCTAACTTTAGTGACCAAAGTAGGTGCATGTCTGGCCAAATCACAAAATCTAACAGCATACTCTGACACTGACATAGTTCCCTGGCGCAACTGCTCAAACTCCGTGCACCATGCGTCTCGAAGGGACTGAGGAACAAACTCTCTCAGGAACATCTCCGAACACTGAGCCCATGAAAGGGAAGTTGCATCGGCCGGGCTACCAAACTTATATGCCCGCCACCACTGATATGCCGCTCCCTTAAGCTGGAACGTAGTAAACGTAACTCCACTCGTCTCTACAATACACATAGTGCAGAGAATGCGATGGCACTCCTTTAGAAAGCCTTATGCACCCTCTGAAGCCAAACCACTGACGGTAGGAGGGTCATGCTTCTTGAACCTTGCAAGTCTAAGTTGTTCTTCCTCAGATGTTGCGGCCCTAACCATGGGCTGAACTGGGACCACAGGTTGAGTCTCCATGACTCCTGGAACCTAACCAATGTGGACTCGCTGCTCTGGAGTACAGGTGGCAGGAGTCTGAGTCCCTCCCTCGATCTGTGAAGTAGCTGGTGCAATCAGAATCAACCCCGTCCTGAACCAATGTACCAAACATGCTCAGGAACTATGCTAAGGCCTCCTGAAGTCCAGGGGTAACAGTAGGCACCTCCGGTACATGTCCCCCAACTGGAGCTACTATTGGCTCCTCAACTGTTGTTCTAGTAGGTGCCCTAGCTGCGGCACTTGCTCTCCTTCGGCCTCTACCTCTTCCTCTGGCGTTACCTGCTCCGGGAGCAGCATCATTAATAACTGCAGCTCGTGTCCGCACCATCTGTGAGAGAATAGAATGGTAATACTCAAACTCTGATATCAATAAACTCGCACGATAGGAATGAAGGAAGTGAAATGGTCCTAATAGTCCCGTAGCCTCTCGAAGATAAGTACAGACGTCTCTGCATCGATCCACAAGACTCTACTAAACTCGCTTATGACTAGTAGAACCTATGAACCTAGAGCTCTAATACCAAATTGTCACGACCCAAATATCCCTCCGTAGGATGTCGTGATGGCACCTAGTCTTAAGGACTAGGTAAGCCTAACATTTAGTGAAATAACAACAATATTAATTAACGACTAAAACATACAAAATATGACTCTCTATACCATACTTACAATCCCAAAAATGGTAGTATAAGTCATAAGCTCTACTGAGTTACTAGAAAGCCTATAAATACAATTGTTTTGAAATAGAGATAAAAGAATGCAAGTACAATATCAGAAGGTGACTCTGAAGCCTGCAAACGAAGCAACATGTTTACCTTAAGTCTCCACAGCAAGATCCGTACTGCTAGCGATCGGTCAACTGACTCCTCATTACTTGGATATGCACAAAAATGTGAAGAAGTGTAGTATTAGTACACCACAGTCGGTACCCAGTAATTATCAAGACTAACCTCAGTGGAGTAGTGACGAGGTACATTCAAGACATTCACTTGTCAAATAACCTGTGCCATACTAAAATAATCGAAAACAAATAGCAGTGATAGCAACAATAATCAACTAGTGATATAAAAAGTAAGGCAGCAAGAACATCATAATTATTTATTAGAGGAATAAGAAAACACAAGTACAGCCAATTGAACAAGTCTTTCAAATACAAATCTTTCACATATAATTCTTTCGAATAAATATTCTCCAAATATATTTCTTCAAATAAGTATCCTTCGAATACAAAATTCTTTCAAATAAATATCTCATATCATAATCATAAAATACGGTTCTCATCCCCCTTTCATATTCTCATGGCACCTCGTGCCCATATCTCTATCACAACCGCACGGACAACTCTCATGCCAAATATGTCAATACATAAAATCTGCATGATTAATTTATTTTCAATAAAGTAAGGTTACAATTTTTAAACCAAGTAAGAATTCGACAAAGAAATGAGTTTATTTTAGAAATAGTTTGAGTGAAGAAAAATGACATTTCAATTTAAATAAAACATCAAATAATCTACTGATTTGGATGCAAAACTTATTAAATTAAAACATAATAGTAATTTTTGTTTTTATTTAAAACAACTCCATCATTAAGAACAAGTACAAACCAGAAATACAAATCCTCAGAGCTTCGTACGAAAAAGCCAAAGCCAACATAATACTACGAGAAATACAAGATACTTAATATTAATTCAAATAATACATCACGAAGAACACATGAATTTACATATTACAGAAAAACAAAATAACCAAAAGCAAGTACAACCATAGAGAGATGTCAACAAAAGGCACTGTCGCGATCCAAATTCCCCTCCGTTCGGGTATCGTGATGGCACCTAGTCTTAGGGACTAGGTAAGCCTAACATTAATTAAAACAACAACATCCTCCATTTGGGTATTGTGATGGCACCTAGTCTTAGGGACTAGGTAGGCCTAACATTAATTGAAATAACAATATTATATAAATAACATCCAATAATTTGAAATAGAAATCTCTTAAAATTTACAATTCCCAAAGTTGGCAGTACAAGTCATAAGCTCTACTGAGTGTTTGCTGGAAAACTTCTAAATACAATTGTTCAGAAATAAGAATAAACAGTGCAAAATAAAAACTTGAAGGTGACTCTGAAGTGTGCGAACGCAGCAGCAGGTTTACCTTGAGTCTCCACAACAACAACCCGCACAGCTGCTAACGAACAAAAACCAGGCTCTGCACAAAAATGTGTAGAAGTGTAGAATGAACACGCCACAACGGTGCCCCGTAAGTATCAAGACTAACCTCGGTGGAGTAGTGATGAGGAATAGTCAAGACACACACTGGTCTAATAGATTGAACAAGGTTGAGTATATGAACAGCAAAAATATGATATCTACATAAAGACTATGCAATATGGCTCACAATAGAGTAATGGAAATAAGAAAGGAAACAACAAGTATGAGCGAAATACCATAAAAATGACACTGAAAAGTGAAGGGAACACAATCTAATCACAAACACAGCAAGGACAAGTAATATCTCAGCAACTACAACCACTTTTACATCACGTTTTAGTCAACAAACTCCACGAGGTACCGAACCTCCGACAAATCACAATTCACGGGTCTCAATACCTGAACTCTAACACTTCGCATCCTGTGCCCTCATAACCGCATTGACGACTCACATGCCAATAAAGATATTCTCACATAGAAGGCAAGTAAACAAGGGTGAGCATATATGCTCAACAATATCAAGAACGCCGCTTGTCCGATAAGAGTGCTTAATTATGTGCATGCTTGTGCAAGTGTCCTAACATAGTCCATACCAGCAAATAAGCATAAGGAAAAACAACGGGCACCACGTAGAATATTTTTCTCACAATTTTCACAAGATAAAGCTCACACGGGTAAGTGTACCATCACACAAATATCAACAACAAGAATGCCCCTAGGCCATCACAAATCATCACAAATCAATCCCTGACACAGCCCACCTTGTCTCTCCACGTGTGCAATAGTAAAGTAAATGCCCGCCTTGTCTCACCACACGTGCATAACAATGTTCCCACCTTGTCTAACACCGCATGTGTAAATATCAATAGTACCAATAGCACGGGAAAAACCTTGTGCAATCCCATAACAACAACTGCACAGCAGAAACCTCGTGCATCACAATAACAACAACCGCACGGAAGAAACCTCGTGCATCACCACAACAAGTACAACAACAACAATAACAATAATATAAAGTACGACAAGTAAATCAAATCAAGAACTTTAAATCACAAATAAAATGGTAGAACCAATTTACAAGGAATAACCACAGTAAAGAATTTTAGGCGTAAAGAGAACAGGTCAACAAGGGAAAGCTAATATGTAGCAACGATCCCACAATATACATTTCAACAACAGGGATGCTAACACAAGTCAAATAATTCCAAATAAAACAAGTCGACTAAGATGTAGGATATCTGACTTCTTTTAAGGTTGAGAAATTACGAAGGATATTAAACAATTCAATTAAGGATAAGCAGCGGAAAGATAATCATAACCTCAATTAAGACTGAACATTTATAGGATAAGATAATAATAATTCCAACTAAAGATAAGAGTTATGAAAAGATAGCATGACAATAGAAGAGGTACAATCTTCAGTTAAGTCAAATAAGAGTCAACTAGGCAATAAGAGTGAATCCTAAAGCAATTAATTCAAATTAAAGCATGTAGAGGTGAAACTAGTAAATAGGAACTTAATCATGTCAAGAACAACTTCATATTCCACTAGTAAATAGGAACTCAAATATTACCACTTGCTACAAAATCAACAATACATTATTTTCCACAATAAGGAGCTCATGGCTCGACCATAATGTGCACAAAAATCTTAACAAAATATCCGGGAGTGAACAACTCAACAAAATAATATTTCACAAATAAATCAAGGTGGCAATCACACCAAATCATCGTATAAAAGTAATTTCAACAAACAAGAATCTAGGCATGACAAATTGAGGATTTAATAAGTGCCAATAATTTCTAATTTAATACATAAGGGCGTCTAAGGATTTTAACCAATGTAATTTGCACATATAAACCAAGTACGTACTCGTCACCTCGCTTACATGGTTTTCAAGTACACAATTTGCACATAAGACTCAATGCCTATGGTGTATTTCTCAACTCAAGGTTAGGCAAAATACTTACTTTTTTTTGAAGTTATGCCGATATTCCAAAATCACTTTCTTGGTTGAATTGACATCCGGACCACTCAAATATATCCAAATTAATTGTATAACTTCATTAAAATTCAACAGAAACATTTCGGATACTAAAATGTGGACTTGAAAATTTATTCTAAAAAATCAACAAAAGTCAACACGGGGCCCTCCTCTTGGAACCCGACATAAGTTTTACGAAATCCGAACACCCATTCTGATACGAGATCAACCACACCAATTTTATCGAATTCTAATAACAAATCGTCTTCCAAATCATGAATTTCCATTTTTGAAAAGTTTTTACAAAAATTCCTGTTTCCTCCATTAAACTCAAATTAAATGATGAATATAACCATAGATTCATGAAATATAATCATTTTAGGATATAGAACACTTACCCCGACCAAGCTTGTGAAAATTTCCTCCTGAATCGCCCAAATCCGAGCTCTAAAAATCCAAAACGAAAATGGCAAAATGACCATTTTTAGTCCTTAACATTCTGCCCAGTTTCCGCTTCTGCGGACATATTTCCGCATTTGCGAGCCAAGATAGCACCTGCGCTGCCTCCGCTTCTGCGAGTAGAGTGGCCGCACCTGCGCTTGCGCTTCTGCACAAAATGTTGTCGCTTCTGGGACTCTCCATTAGCCTTTCCCATCTCCCCTTCACTCGCTTCTGCGACCAGCACATCGCAGAAGCGATTGCATCATCTGTCCAAAATTTCCAACGTCTCCACATGTCCAAAAATCGATTCGTTAACCATCTGAAATCCACCTGAGGCTTTCGGGACCTCAACCAAATATACCAACACATACCAAAATATAATACGAACTTGGTCGAGGATTTAAACCACGTCAAACAATGCCGAAATTATGAATCGCACATCGAAACGAATTATGAGTTTTCAAATCTTCCAACTTCTATATTTTGCGCCGAAATGTATCAAATCAATTCGAAATGCCTTTAAATTTTGCGCACAAGTCATAAATGACATAATGGAGCTATTCCAATTTCTGGAATCGAAATACGACCTCGTTATCAAAAATTCAACCTTCGGTCGAACTTTCCAAAAAAAAATTATTTTCCAACTTTTGCCAAAATGCGTTGAATTGTCCTACGGACTTCCAAATCGAAACCCGAATATACGCCTAAGTCCGTAATCATCATACAAAGCTATTGCCATTATCGAAATTTCATTCCGAGGTTGTTTACTCAAAGGTCAAATCTCCGGTCAACTCTTTTTATTTAAGCTTCAAAAATAAGAATTGTTCTTTTAATTTAATTCTGAATCCTCCAAAAATAAAACTCGACCACACCCGCAGCTCATAATACATATTACGAAACTGATCGATACCTTTAGTCGCTGAACGGAGCATTAATTCTTAAAATGACAAGTTGGGTCGTTACAATGGCATTTGATATTCGTTTATCATAGTTATTATTAATTGCTTGATTAATTTAGTAAGGTCCTTGATTAAATTATGAGACTTATCATCATGATGGAGGCCATGATAATGAGAGTAAAGTCTCTTACAACTTAATCTAAATTTTGTTCATGATCGTAGGATTATTAATTTGGACATTAGTAAACTGGTTAGATCAATATTTATGTGATCGTCTTTATGGGATAAAGGTTAGTTGATCTCATTAACTAAATCACATAAATAGATGATGCATATAGAGATATGATCATTGAACCGATTCATTGGATAATTCCTAATGGTTAGAATTACCAAAAACTGTCAATAGGATATTCTCTTGAAGAATGTGATGTAAGAGTTTCCTTTGACCTCATATCATCATAGTAATTGACCAGTTATTTATTGTACTTTGATACTAGACACCTATGGCCCTAGAGTGATAGTTGAAAGGATATTGGGTACGATTAAATACTTGTAGAATTAGTGATTGATCCAAATTGAATCTGTCAACTCTTGGTAATGAGTTTAAGCTCCATGTTGTCATGAATTATAACCGACCAAATTAAGCCCTTCGCCAGGGCCATTGAATTAAAAATTTCAACACGGTATTTTTCGTTCAATTTGTTCGCTGTTTTCATTGATCAAAGAGTTGATAGTAAAGATCGGTCT
This sequence comes from Nicotiana otophora, assembly GCA_000715115.1. Lineage (NCBI taxonomy): Eukaryota > Viridiplantae > Streptophyta > Magnoliopsida > Solanales > Solanaceae > Nicotiana > Nicotiana otophora. The sequence goes on from AWOL01S0010100.1 coordinate 25,566, forward strand.
CGATGTAGATACGCATAGAGTCTTCGCATTATCGAAGAAAATTCTGAAACGAGGCTCTCTTCACCAGGTACGTCTTAGATGCAATCTTTGACATGTAAATAAATTTTAAATACGATAAGTTCTGCCTAAGATTGTTATTGTCTTCCGCTGCGTGTTATAAACACCTATAAGCAATCCAATAGATACACACACCATCACAACTTTACCTCTTCAAAAGATACGTCCTTCTTCAAGTATAATTTTTCCTAAGAAAGTGTTAATTTCTCACTTATGTCCATCCTTGTAAGTATTTATTTGAATGATTTAAGTGCATAAAAGTCGATCAACATTTTGGGGTTATTTTAGTCGTTCAATATTTAGCATGGTTATTTTAGTCGTTCAATATTTAGCGTGAAACATTTGTACTTTACTTTTATATATATATATAT
>AWOL01S0010100.1:27290-54081 GCA_000715115.1 Nicotiana otophora
TATATATATATATATATATATATAGAAGATGTAGATATAGATTGTATGCAGGTCGAGGTTCATATTTGTAGTGAAACAATCACAAACAAAGAATCATCAAAATTCTAATAACTATATTTTCCTTCTCTTTTTCTACATTTAACTTTTTATATTAAGTATCTCCATATTACAAGATATGTATCAAAAAAGTACTTGAGAATCAATAGTTCGCTGATCCAGCACGAGTATTTTGTTTGCGAAAGAGAAATCATTTTAAAGATAAATTTTTTTCCATTTTGAATGTTTTCCCACAAAGTTTCTTAAATATATTTTGATTTCTAACAATTTTTTTATTTGGCGATTTATACTTGGATTTTATTATTCTGAAAATTCAAAAAAGATTAAAAGTAAAACTTGACCTTATTTATTAGAAATACTTTATTTTTTCAATTATTGAATGATTTCACTAAGTACTATTAATTTTTCATGATTTTTCCTTTATGAGTTTTTTAATTCTTATATTTTTTGCCTTTGAATTTGAGCATGTTATTACGATATCACTTGATTCTTTATCCTGAAATTACCAATTGACTATCCAAGTGAAATTTTGTTATCACAGGGGTTCCAAAAAAGGATTAGGAAGAGAAAGATCCAATCATAAAAAGTGTAAACTAAAGTTCCCCGGGGAAATAATATATTTCTTAAATTTTTATTATTCATATGGGAAAGAGAAAAGAATTGAACTTTTGGTCTTTTTTCTTCATTTTGGTTTTTGGGTCTCCAAGAAACTATTGGATATATATAGTTCACAAAATATTCTCGATACACTAATTATTGAGGTCTTTTCGACTCAAACGTTACCCTTTTATCATCTTCAGTGTTTTTTGTAAATTCAGTACTAAAATCACCAACTTAATTAAGGAGAAGGAAATAACGAAGACAACTTTGAAGAAGGGGTAAAGCTCAAGTTTTTGACGAGAAATGCAAGGCTACAATTATAAAGAAGGAACATGTATTTTCTCTCAAAGATATGAGAAAATAGTGAGAGAACACGTGTTAATCAGTTGTCACGACCCAAAATCCCAACCCGTCGTGATGGCGCCTCACACTTGCTAGGAAAACCGGATATAACAATAAAGAATCAAAAATAATGGAAATATGTAGAAATAACATAAGTCTGAAATCTCAACATAACCAGATACCACTAATACATGATAAACTCTCTAGAAACTGGTAAATACAGAGTCATGAACTCTACAATGGAATTCAAGTCTGAAAATTAAATAACAATACTATCTGAACTAAAGCAACAATACATAAGGAAAGACAAGTCAAGACTGCGGGCGAAAATGCAGCTCTACTTCGTCTCTCGATACTCCGCTAAACAAGCAACCCTGCTACTGATAGCTGGTACCAACACCTGGATCTGCACAATTAAGTGCAGAGTGTAGTATGAGTACAACTGATCCAATGTACTCAATAAGCATCGTAACTAACCTCGGCGAGGTAAAATAAGAAATAATTACAAGTAATACTTGCTATAACCTGTACAGTTTCATAAATTTAACAAGTATGGAACAAAAATGTGATCAAGTATAAAGCACAAAAAGGAACTATCTCTCTATGTGTGTGTGTACGATTACTGTCATGGCCCAAAATCACACCTTTCGTGATGGCGCCTATCTTAATACTAGGCAAACCGACAACCTCAATAAATCACAATTTCCTTTAAGTTTGAAAACATAACATTTATATACAATACAAAAATCTCGCAAATATTGATACAAACACTCCTAAAACCCGGTGTCACTGAGTACATGAGCATCTAAATGATAACAATGTCTGACTGACAAAACACTGTCTGAAAATATAGAACAATACAAAAACTAAAAGGATAGAGAGTCAAAGTCTGCGGACATCAAGCAGCTACCTCGATAGTCTCCAACAGATAAAGCTTCGAAAAACTAGCAGCCGCCGTGTCTGGAAGTACCTGGATCTGCACACAAAGTGCAGGGTGTAGTATGAGTACAACCAACTCAGTAAGTAACAATACTAAATAAAGAGCTGAAGATTGTGATGAGCTTCACAGCTAAGTCCAATTAAAGTAATTTCCAACATAAGAAGGTACGCATGCTTTCAAGTTCATCATATAAAACTTAAATAGTAATTTCATGTCAAATTCAACTAAAACAGAATATAATGTCTTTCAACAATTTCCAAAACTGTGATATATGACAGCTGAAGTACAACAATAATGGAATCAATGCATCCTCTTAGAGCAACGGTCACTCAGTCCTCCCATTCACTTTAACCTCACAATCACTCTTCCCTCACAGTCACTCATTCCTATCAATCACTCAACACTCGGCACTCGGTACTCGCACTTAGTAGTTACATGCACCCACTGGGGTGTGTACAGACTCCGGAGGGACTCATTCAGCCCAAGCGCTATAACAAGCCAATCATGGCAAAACTTAATGAAATATGCTGCGGCGTGCAGCCCGATCCCATAAATATGGTCACAATCAGGCCCTCGGCCTCACTCAGTCATCAACCTCTCTAATCTCTCGGGCTCTCAGAAATCATTATAAGTAGCCCAAACAGTATTGATATGATTCATCAATAATGAGCAATAGAGACTGAGATATAATATGCACATAAAATCGTGACTGAGTATGAAACATCAATTTAGCAGATAATTCAACATGTACACGACCTCTGTGGGTCCCAACAGTGTCAACACATGGTTTAAACATGATTTATAGATTAATTTCTCTAATACATGGAAAATGTACAGATATCAACAGATTATTCAACTACACAGTTCCATGGAACTGACCGAGTCACAATTCCTACGGTGCACGCTCACACGCCCGTCACCTAGCATGTGTGTCACCTCAAAACCGATCACATAACACAAATACGAGGTTTCATACACTCAGAACCAGATCTAGAACTGTTACTTACCTGAAATCGTGAAATTCTTTATTCTCGCAAATTGGCCTCCAAACGCCTCGAATCTAGCAACAAATAATTCGATTCAGTCAATACAAATTATAGGAATTAATTCCATATGAAAATACTAATTTCCCAACAAAAACCCAAAATTTCACCAAAAGATCACTCGTGGAGGCCACACCTCAGAACCCGACAAAAATTACAAAATACAAACGCCCATTTAACCACGAGTCCAACCATACAATTTTTACTAATGTGGACATCAACTCGACCCTCATATCTTCAAATTAAGCCAAGAGGGTTTTCTATATTTTCCAACTTAATTCACCAATTAATTATTAAAAACAACCATAGATTCGGGTAATTTGACCAATATTGAGTTAAGAACACTTACCCCGTTCTTTTCCTTGAAAATCTCCCTAAAATCGCCTCTTCTCGAGCTCCAATTCGTCAAAAATGGAATATGGGACGAAGTCCCATTTTCAGAACTTAAACTTTCTATCCAGGCATTTCTTCTTCGCGAACGCGACCCTTGCCTCGTATTCGCGAAGCACAAAAATGTGCTGCCAATTTTTCCTTCTTCGCGAATGCCAGCCTTGCCTCGCGAATGCGATTCTTCACCGGCTGCGCAATCGTGAATGCGTCATCTCCATCGCGAATGCTAAGACCAATTTCCCTCTGGACGGCTTTCCCCTTCGCGAACGCGAGGCCTCAATCGCGAACGCGTAGCTTTGCCCCATGAACCTTCGCAAACGTGTGCCCTCGATCTCGAATGCGAAGCACAAAATAGGCCAGTCCAAATTTCCCCTTCGCGAATGCATTCGTCCCCTCGCATTCGCAAAGAACAACATCAGTACCAGCAAACCAACAACTGCAACCCATCCAAACTTGGTCCGAAATCACCCCGAAACACTCCCGAGGCCCCCAGGACCTCAACCAAATATACCAACAAGTCCCAAAACATCATACAAACTTAGTCGAAGCCTCCAATCACATCAAATAACGCTAAAAACACGAATCACATCCCAATTCAAGCCTAATGAAACTAGGAAATTCCAACTTCTACATTAGACGCCGAAACCTATCAAATCAAGTCCGATTGACCTCAAATTTTGCACACAAGTCATAAATAACATACCGGAGGTATTTCAATTTTCAGAATCGGATTCCGACCCCGATATCAAAAAGTTAACTCTCCGGTCATACTTTCAAACTTAAATTTCTATTTTAGCCATTTCAAGCCTAATTTAACTACGAATTTCCAAATAATTTTCCGGACACACTCCTAAGTCCAAAATTACCATATGGAGCTATTGGAATCCTCATAATTCTATTTCGGGGTCATTTACACATAAGGCGACATCCGGTCACTATTTCAACTTAAGCATTAAACCTTGGAACTAAGTGTTCCAAGGTTTAGCGCAGTATGTGCTTGCTCATGTCCTACGACTTTGGAATATATCCATACGGCTATGAGATCATTCGCCCTCATGAGACTAAGCCATCAGCCTATGAGGCTGCGTCAAAGGGTATTGGAGGTGCAGATGGATGATTATATAGCAAAGACATAGCGGCAACACTATTGTGGCTTTTGTCCCCCTTACTTGTACTCTTCCTTTGTGGTTTTTCTGTTTCTGATTTTTGTAAAACAAATAAAAAATAAAAAAATAAAAATAATAATAAAATAAAACAAAATAAAATAAAAAGTGTTCCCATCCATTCCAAAACCTCCCCGGACCCAAACCAATTACCCCGGCAAGTCACATAATAACTGTAAAGTATAAATTGAGCAGTAAATGGGGGAACAGGGTTGTAATACTCAAAATGACCGGCCGGTCATTACAGTCTCCCCCTCTTGAACAACCGTTCGTCCTCAAACGGGTTTAGAATCATATCTAGAGCCTCAAATAGGTGTGGATATTTTTTTCTGCATCTCCCGCTCAATCTCCCAAATATCTTCTCCAACTGGCTGGCCTCTCCACTGCACTTTCACTGAAGCTATGTTCTTTGATCTTATTTTTCAAACCTGCCGGTCTACAATGGACACCGGCTCCACATCATAAGTCAAATTACCACCCAACTGCACTGTGCTGAAATCCAAAACAAAAAACGGATCTACAATGTACTTCCGGAGCATATATACATGAAACACTGGATGAACACCCGATAGACTAGGTGGCAAAGCAAGTTCATAAGCCACCTCTCCAATCTTCTTAAATATTTCAAAAGGCCCAATATACCGATGGCTCAACTTGCCCTTCTTCCCAAACCTTAACACACCCTTCATGGGCGAAATCTTGAGCAAAACCTTCTCCCCAACCATGTAAGCAACATTACGGACCTTCCTGTCGGCATAATGCTTTTGTCTAGAATGCGTCATTCAAAGTTGATCTTGAATCAATTTAACCTTTTCCAAAGCATCCTGCACCAAATCAGTACCCAATCGCCTAGTCTCACCCAGCTCAAACCAACCCACCGGAGACCGACCCGGTCTCCCATATAAAGCCTCATACAGAGCCATCTGAATGCTCGATTGGTAGCTGTTATTGTAAGCAAACTCCGCGAATGGCAAAAACTGATCCCAAGAACCCCCAAAATCAACGACACAAGCGCGTAGCATATCCTCCAATATCTTAATAGTGCGCACGGACTGTCCATCCGTTTGAGGATGAAATATTGTACTCAACTAAACCTGTGTGCCCAATTCTCGCTGCACTGTTTTCCAAAACTGTGATGTAAATTTCGTGCCCCGATTTGAAATGATGGACACTAGCACACCGTGAAGGCGAACAATATCGCGGATATATATCTCAGCCAACCACTCCGAATAATAAGTAGTAGCAACTGGAATAAAATGCGCGAACTTGGTCAACCGATCTACAACCACCCAAATAGTATCAAACTTCCTCAAAGTCCATGGGAGCCCAACTACGAAGTCTATGGTAATACGCTCCGACTTACACTCCGAAATTTCAAGTATCTGAATTAATTCGCCCGGTCTCTTGTGATCGTACTTCACCTGTTAACAATTTAAACACCAAGCTACAAACCCAACTATATCTTTCTTCATTCGCCTCCACCAATAGTGCTGCCTCAAATCCTAATACATCTTCGTGGCACGTGGATGAATGGAGTACCGTGAACTATGAGCCTCCTGGAGAATCAACTCATGCAAACCATCTACATTAGGCACACATAGCCTACCCTGCATCCGTAATAAACTGTCATCCCTAATAGTGATTTTCTTGGCATCACCATGCTGAACCATGTCCTTAAGGAAAAACAGATGGGGGTCACCATATTGACTTTCTATGATACGGTCATAAAGAGAAGACTGAGAAACCACACAAGCCAAAACTCGGCTCGGCTTGGAAATATCCAATCTAACAAACAGGTTGGCCAAGGCCTGAACATCCAAGGCTAAAGGCCTATCTGCTACCGATAAGTATGCTAAGCTGCCCAAACTCTCCGCCTTATGACTCAAGGTATCGGCCACCACATTGGCCTTTTCGGGATGATAGAGAATGGTGATATCATAATCCTTAAGCAACTCCAACCACATCCGCTATCGAAAATAAAGATCCTTCTGTTTAAACCTCACAATAGACACCGTACAAATAATGCCGCCAAATATTCAAGGCGTTAACAATAGCTGCTAACTCAAGGTCGTGGATCAGATAATTCTTCTCATGTACCTTTAACTGTCTGGACGCATAGGAAATCACCCTACCGTCATGCATCAGCACTGCGCAAAGACCAATACGCGACGTGTCATAATACATAATATAAGACCCTGAACCTGTAGGCAACATCACTACTGGGGTTGTAGTCAAAGCTATCTTTAGCTTCTGAAAGCTCTTTTCACACTCATCCGACCACCTGAACGGAGCACCTTTCTGGGTCAATTTAGTCAAAGGCGATGCAATAGACGAGAAAACCTCCACAAAGTGACGATACTAACTGGCCAAGCCGAGAAAACTCTGAATCTCAGTAGATGAAGATGGCCTGGACTAACTCTGAAATGCCTCTATCTTCTTTAGATCCACCTTAATTCCTTCACTGGACACTATGTGTCCCAAGAAGTTAATGAAGTTGTTCTTTCAATTCTTTCAATTTAGTTGGTGCCATACGATATGGAGGAACAGAGATGGGTTGAGTGCCCGGCATCAAGTCAATACCGAAATCAATATCCCTATCGGGTGGCATACCCGATAGGTTTGCAGGAAATACATCAAAATCTCGCACTACCGGTACTGAATCAATAGTAGGAGTTTGTGCATCAACATTTTTTACAAATGCCAAATATGATAAACACCCCTTCCCAACCATACGTTGGGCCTTCAAATAAGAAATTACCATGTTGGTAACGTAATCTAGAGAAACTCTCCATTCGACCTTCGGCAACCCCGGCATCGCCAATGTCACGGTTTTTATGTGACAGTCCAGAATAGACTAACATGGAGACAATAAATCCATACGAATTATTACATCGAAATCAACCATACTGAGCAATACAAGATAAACTCTAGTCTCTAGTCCCCCAATAGTTACCACACACGACCGATACACACGGTCCACAATAATAGTATCGCCCACCGGCGTAAATACACGAATAGGTGAAACTAAGGACTCACGGGGCATGTCCAGATAGTGAGCAAAGTACGATGATACATACGAATAAGTGGAACCATGGTCAAATAATATAGAATCTTCCCTTTGGCACACTAATACAATACTTATGATCACTTCATCTAAAGTAACAACATCTGGCCTGGTAGGAAAAACATAGAATCAGGCCTGACCACTACCTGATCGGCCTCCCCCTCTTGGGCGACGTCTAGCTGACTGACCCCCACCCCGAGCTGGCTAGGCAGGTGGTGAAGTAACTGGTGCGGAAGTCAAAATCTGATTCCTCTGCTGCACTAGACCTCCCGGACGATGAGGACACTGCCTCCATATATGGCCAAACTCCCCACGCTCAAAGCAACTACCCGGTACTTGTGGTGGTGAGGACTAAATTGGGCTCCGAGAACCAGAATAACCGCTAAAAGCACCCGGTGCAAATAAACCCTAAATATAAGGATCATGGGACGAACTCTGGGCTGGAAGGGCTCTAAGAGATGACTGACCCTGATGAGAACTGTATAAACCATGGCTGGATGATGTACCACGGTGAACTAGACTACCCGTCTAAGCGTGCTTGTAAGGATGAGCCCTACCGTGGTAAAACTGACCCCCTGAAGGAACACCGTTGAAACCACACGGTCCATGAGGCCTCTCAGCCTTCCTCCCTCCACGCTCCTAGCTATGGACCATCTCTATCTGCCGAGCAATGTCAACCACCTCGTCAAAGGTAGCATCAAATACCCTTTCCCTAGTCATAAATAATCGCAGCTGATATATGAGGCCATCAATGAACCTCCTAATCCTCTCCCTATTAGTGGGAACCAACCAAACTGTGTGATGAGCCAACTCAAAAAATCTCATCTCGTACTGTGTCACAGACATGCCATTCTGATGTAACTGCTCAAACTATCTGCACAACTCCTCTTTGCGAGACTGCGGCACGAACTTCCCCAAAAAGCAAACGGAGAACTCATGCCATGTAAGTGGTGCTGCACCGATCGGCCTGCGCCTCTCATAAGCCTCCCACCATCCGAAGGCAGCCCCATAAAATAGAAAAGTGGTGAACGAGACCCCACTGGTCTCTAGAATACCCGTTGTCTGAAGCATCTACTGGCACTTATCCAGAAAACCCTGAGCATCCTCTGACTCAGCACCGCTAAATGATGGAGGTTGAAGCCTTCCAAATCTCTCAAGTCTCCTCTACCCATCATCAGCCATAACGGGGACTACCGGGGCCTGAGCAGTTGCAACCAACTAGGCTGGTAGTGCCCCCGGTATCTGAAGTTCCTGCACTACCTGCTCTAGAGTACGGGCAATAGAGGTATGAGTACCTCCCTCAGACAGAGAAGTGGCTGGAGCAGCTTGAGCCAAAACCACCTAGCAAGGCCTATGCAAACAGTCAATATCTGTGCTAGAGCCTCCTGAAGGCCTGGAATCACAATAGACAGAACTGGTGCCTGAGCTGGTCCTGCTGGCTCAACCATATCTGGAGTCTGCTCCTGAGCTGGAGCAACTGGTGGTGCTACATGTGCTGCTCCAACTATTGTACGAGCTACACCTCGACCTCTACCATAGTCCCGACCTCTTGCGGCCCTAACTGGTGGCACTGGTGGATGACAGTCCGATCTAGTATTACGTGTCCTCACCATTTGTGGGAGAATAGAATAACATAAATTTAGTTTCCGGTATCAACAAATTCGCACGATAGAATACAAGAAAGTAAAATTTTCCTAAGGGTTCGACAACCTCTCAAAGATAAATACAGACATCTCCATACCGATCCGCAAGACTCTACTAAACCTGCTCATGACTCGTGAGATCTATGTAACCTAGGATCTGATACCAACTATTCACGACCCAAAATCATACTTGTCGTGATGGCGCCTATCTTAATAATAGACAAACTGACAACCTCAATAAATCACGATTTCGTTTAAGTTTGAAAACATAATATATAAATACAATACAAAAATCTCGCAAATACCAATAGAAACACGCCCAAAACCCGGTGTCACTAATTATATGAGCATCTAAATGATAATAATATCTGACTCATAAAACACTGTCTGAAAATATAGAACAGTACAAAAACAAAAAGGAAAGAGAGTCAAGGTCTACGAATGTCAAGGAGCTACCTCGATAGTCTCCAACGGATAAAGCTTCGAAAAACTAGCAGCCGCCGTGTCCAAAAGTACTTGGATCTACACACGACGTGCAGGGTGTAGTATGAGTACAACCAACTCATCAAGTAATAATACTAAATAAATAGCTGAAGATAGTGACGAGCTTCACAACTATGTCTAATTACAGTAATTTCCAACATAAGAAGGTAGGCATGCTTTCAAGTTCATCATCTAAAACTCAAACAGTAATTTCATGTCAAGTTCAACTGAAACAGAAGATAATGTCTTTCAGAAATTTCCAAAACAGTGATATATGACAGCTGAAGTACAACAATAATGAAATCAATGCATCCTCTCAGAGCAATAGTCACTCAGTCCTCCTATTCACTCTTCCCTCACAATCACTCTTCCCTCACAGTCACTCAGTCCTTTTAATCACTCAGTGCTTAGCACTCGGCACTCACTGTAATAACTCGGCCGGTTGTTTTGAGTATATTAGCCCTGACCCCCTATTTATTGCTTTCCCCATATCTTTTTCTGCTTATGTGACTTGCCGGGAGATTATTTTTTCGTTTCGGAGTATTTTGGACACTTAGTCCCTGAACGGAAGCTTAAGCCTTAGGATTTTGACCATAATTGGAACTATGTGAAGATGAATCCAGAATAGAGTATTGTCGATTATGTTAGCTCTAGTGGGTGATTTTGAGCTTAGGGGCGTGTCCGGATTGTGTTTTTGAGGTCTGTAGCTATTTTAGGCTTGAAATGCGAAAGTCAAATTTTTAGAGATATTTGACCGGTAGTGGACTTTTTGATATCAGGTTGGAATCTAATTCTGGACATTGAAGTAGGTCCGTAATGATGAATATGACTTGTGTGAAAAATTTGAGTTCAATCGGACATGGTTTGATAGGTTCCGGCATCGGTTGTGGAAATTTGAAGTTCTAAGTGCATTAAGTTTGGATTGGAGGGCGATTCATGTTTTTGTTGTTGTCTATGGTGTTTTAAGGGCTTGAATAAGTTCATATGGCATTTTAGGACTGGTAGGTACGTTTGGTTGAGGTCCCGGGGGCCTCGGGTGAATTTCGAATCCTTAACAGATCATTTTGGAATTTGTGAAAGATAGCATATTTTCTGGTATTTTTATTGTAAACTTTTCTTCATCGCATTTGGGATAGAGGTCTCGCGATCGCGTAAGGCATTTGAGAGGCTAGCTGGAGTTGGTCTTCGTGTTCGCGAAGATAGGGACATGTTCGCGAAGGTTTGAGGATCAGTGCATCACGAACGCGAGAAGGACATCGCGTTCGCGTAAAGGATGTGGAGCATCTGGGAACCCCAAGGATTTGTTCTACGCGTTCGCATAGCGGGTGTCGCGTTCACGAAGCATCAGGAAGTAAAAGGTACGCATTCGTGAGAGGTCCCTCGTGTTTGTGAAGGAGGAATTTTGTTATGCGCGAACGCGAGGGTGTGGTCGCGTTCGCGAAGAAGGATTCACCTGGGCAAAATATAGCATTTCAAAAATGAGGGTTTGGCCATTTTTATCAAAACTTGATTTTGGTTGTATCCCACTAATCTATCACTAATGTCATCTTTTAATTTCGGATTTGGGTGGAAAATTTGGAAAAAATGGGAAGAAGTTCTTCAACTAAGATTTTGGGTTTTGATTGGGATTGTGACATCAGATTTGGATAATTTTGGTACGGGTGAACTCGTGAGTGAATGAGTGTTCATATTTTGTTACTTTTACCCAATTCGAAGACGTGGGCCCGGGTCGATTTATTGGGGCGATTTTTGAATTTCTTGATTTATCTTTGATTTCATTAATTAGATTAGTTTCTTATAGTTATATTTATGGTATGTAATTTATTTTGTCCATTCGGAGTCAGATATTGATGGAAAAGGCATTGTTACCGATTGATTGACCTTGGTTTGAGGTAAGTGGCTTGCCTAACCTTGTGTGGGGAAAATCTCCTTAGGATTTGATACTGTTGTGATATGTGAGTGTCGTGTACGTGAGCTGACGAGTACGTACATGGGCTATTTGTTGTAAAACGCGATTTATTTTACTGAGTAGTAATCTGTTTTTCCTTTAATTTGAGTTATACCGTTTAAATGAGTATTAGTCTAATTTCATTCTTAATTGAGCTATTCCAATATGTGTAGCTATCCTATTTAGTCTAATATCGCATGTCTACGTGCTTTAATTGCTTATTTGAACTCTGTGAAGCATGCCTAGTTGATTTCCTGCTTTTCCTTGTTCTTTATCAGTATAACTGTAGAAATCTTGCTGTTAACTACTGTACTTATCGGTTTGAGCTGTGTGTTTACTTTTGAGACTACAAGGCTGTTCCTCAGGAGTTCTCCCTACATATTTACTTTTGAGACTACGAGGCGGTTCCTCGGGAGTTCTCCCTCCATATTTACTTTTAGGACTATGGGACGGTATCTTGGGAGATCCCCCTGAACATTTGCTTTTGAGACTATGAGGCAGTACCTCAGGAGTTCTCCCTGCAAATTTATTTTTGAGACTACGAGGCGGTACCTCGGGAGTTCTCCCTGCATATTTACTTTTGAGACTACAAGGCGGTACCTCGGGAGTTCTCCCTGTATATTTACTTTTAGGACTACGAGACGGTATCTCGGGAGATCCCCTGTGGTTTATTTCTGTGTGTTGTAGTGTTATTTCAGTGTGTTTTCCTTTGTTGAAATCCAATCTCTTATTATACTATTATATTCTCCTGCTTTATTTATTATATACCGGTGGGCCTGACCTGACCTCGTCACTACTCGACCGAGGTTAGGCTTGGCACTTACTGGGTACCAATTGTGGTGTACTCATGCTACTCTTCTGCATATGTTTTGTGTGCAGATTCAGGTGCTCGTTATCAGCCGCATTACCAGTAAGTCGAGACAACTTTGGAGACTTCAAGGTATATCTGTCGCGTCCGCAGACCTCGGAGTCCCCCTCTATTCTCCCCGTGTCAAATACTTCCTGTATTTAGTTTTATTAGACTCTGGTGTATAGAGATACTATTTTCTTTCTGTAGCTTGTGACTCGTGATGTTCCGGGTTTTGGGAAGACTATGTTTTTATAGAGTATTGGTTATTGTACATGTCGAGCGGCATTGTTACTAGTTATTTAGTTATCCACAGTTGTTAGTTGCCAAGTTTTACTTTTGTTTTGTTATTTTCTGCAATTTGTTAGGCTTACCAAGTCGTAGAGACTAGGTGCCATCACGGCGCTATACGGAGGGACCTTGGGTCGTGACACTCGCACTCAGTAGGTACTTGCGCTCACTGGGGGTATGTACAGACTCCGGAGGGGCTCCTTCAGCCCAAGAGCCATAACAAGCCAATCATGGCATAAATCAATGAAACATGTTTCGGCATGCAGCCCGATCCCATAAATATCCTCACAATCAGGCCCTCGGCCTCTCTCAGTCATCAACCTCTCCAGTCTCTCGGCCTCTCAGAAATCATGATAAGCATCCCAAATAGTAATGATATGATGCATCAATGTTGAGCAATAGATATTGAGATGTAATATGCAAGTAAAATCATGACGGAGTATGAAACAACAATTTAGCAAATAATTCAACATCTACACAACCTCTGTGGGTCCTAACAGTGTCAACACATGGTTTAAACATGATTTATAGATTAATTTCTCTAATACGTGGAAAATGTACGTATATTAATAGATTATTTAACTACACAGTTCCATGGAATTGACCGAGATCACAATTCCTATGGTCGACAGCCACACGCCCGTCACCTAGCATGTGCGTCACCTCAAAACCAATCACATAACACAAATTCTGGGGTTTCATACCCTCAGAACCAGATCTAGAACTGTTACTTACCTCAAACTGTGAAATTCTTTATTCTGCAATGTCGTTGCCTCACAAATTGGCCTCCAAACATCTCGAATCTAGCCACAAATAATTCGATTCAGTTAATACAAATTATAGGAATTAATTCCATATGAAAATACTAATTTTCCAACAAAAATCCGAAATCTCACCCAAAGATCGCTCGTGGAGGCCACGTCTCGGAACCCGAAAAAAGTTACAAAATATGAACTGCCATTCAACCACGAGTCCAACCATACAAATTTTACCAAATTCCGACATCAACTCGACCCTCAAATCTTCAAATTAAACCAAGAGGGTTTTCTAAAGTTTCCAACTTAATTCACCAATTAAATGTTAAAAACAACCATGGATTGGTGTAATGTGACAATATTGAGTTAAGAACACTTACCCTATTCTTTACCTTGAAAATGTCCCAAACATTGCCTCTTCCCAAACTCCAATTCGTCAACAAACTTAAACTTTCTGTCCAGGCATTCCTTCTTTACGAACGCGACCCTTGCCTTGCGTTCACGAAGTACAAAATGTGCTGCCCAATTTTTCCTCTTCGCGAAGGCGAGCCTTGCCTCACGAACGCGATGCTTCACTGGGCTTCTCAATCGCGAACACGTCCTTTCCATCGCGAACACGGCCTCTCTGTCACGAACGCGAACACCAATTTCCCCTAGGCCGGTTTTTCCCTTCGCGAACGCGAGGCCTTAATTGCGAATGCGTAGCTTTGCCCCCAGAACCTTCTCGAACGCGTGACCTTGGTCACGAACGCGAAACACAAAATGGGCCAATCCAAATTTCCCCTTCGTGAATGTGTGAATCCCTTCGCATTTGCGAAGAACAACATCAGTACTGACAACCCAGCAGCAACAACCCAGCCAAACTTGGTCCAAAACCACCTTGAAAAACACCCGAGGCCCCCAGGACCTCAACCAAATATACCAATTCCCAAAATATCATACAAACTTAGTCGAAGCCTCAAACCACATCAAATAATATTAAAAACACGAATCACACCCAATTCAAGCCTAATGAAACTAGTAAATTCCAACTTCTATATTCCATGCTGAAACCAATCAAATCAAGTTCGATTGACCTAAAATTTTGCAAACAAGTCATAAATGACATAACAGAGGTATTCCAATTTTCATAATCGGATTCTGACACCGATATCTAAAAGTTAACTCCCCGGTCAAACTTCCAAACTTAAATTTCTATTTCATCCATTTCAAGCCTAATTTAACTACGGACTTCCAAATAATTTTCCGGATACGCTCCTAAGTGCAAAATCACCATACAGAGCTACTGGAATCATCAAAATTCTATTCCGGGGTTGTTTAAACATAATTCAAAATTCGGTCACTATTTCAACTTAAGCTTTAAACCTTGGAACTAAATGTTCTAATTCATTCCAAAACCTCATCGGACCCGAACCAATCACCCCGGCAAATCACATAGTAACTGTAAAGCATAAATTGAGCAGTAAATGGGGGAATGAGGTTGTAATACTCAAAATGGCCGACCGGGTCATTGCAATTACTCAAGTAGTCTGCTCAATAAATGATACATCATGTAAGGGTGATATGCAATGAATCGGGTAATTAACCACAGAAATTACAAGTAGAGATGCAATGCAAATTCAAACAAACACTAGACAGATTTTCCTCAACCTTTCCATTTCCGTACCAAATCATTGATCCGTTTTCCTTAATAACTGTGTGTAAACCATCAAGAAGGCACATGAGAGAGTAACCCTCGGGGGATGGATCCATATCCACACACAAGCATGACCAGTTCAACGTGCTACCAGCCGACGTCGTCAGAGGCTCAATATCATAATTTGCTTGGTGTGGTCACATGCATAACAGTACAATCCGCCCGACATGGTCATAGCCATAACAACACAATCTGTCTAGTGCAGTTACATGCATAACAACACAATTCACCCGGTGTGGTCACATGCATAACAACACTATCCGCTTGGCGTGGTCGCAGGCATCCAGTCCAAATCATATCACATAGGAGCAAGTGTACAAGAATACATGTATTTGATGAATGAATAACAGATCGCATGCTCCTGGACTGGTGTAAATGAAATGCTAAAGTTTAGGCATGTGCGAAGTGTGCTATCATAGCTTAAATCGGAAATTTCATCACGGAAATAGCAATTATCATGTTCATTCAGGGAATTATTCTCTATGTAACATCAAACATGACTCAAATAGTTCATAACAAGGTGCACACCCTTCTAGTTTTTATACGGCGGGTGATAGATTTACATCAAAGGCAGCAATGCACCATGACTTTTAAATCTTGGGTCCATCTCTGTCTATGTCACCCTTTTGATGTCAAGGCTTCAGCCTTGTCTTGCTGTCAGATATACATGTGACACTTTTTATTGATTCTTGCTTGTGTTTAAAAGTTATGAGTCTCTATTAGTATACATTTTTACTTTGAATATCAAAATATAAAATATGCATGTATAGTAATTTTTAGTTTTAGTTATCAATCCTCGAGTCAGATGATAGCTAGCTTTAGAATATGAAAACTCGTTGAGGAAAATTAAAAATGAATGCCATATTATTATTTATATTAGTGGTATTATTTAATTTTTAAGCTCTGCTCCAAGTTGTCATAATTATTACTCCCTCTGTTCCAATTTATGTGAACATGTTTGACTGGGCACGGAGTTTAAGAAAAAATGAAGACATTTGAAATTTGTGATCCTAAACAAATCAAAATAGGGTCCAGAATAATTGTGTGATTATAAAACATTCTCATTAAGGGCGGAATTGGAAGATTAAGCTAAATAGTTTTCAAATTTAGAAATGGGTCATTCTTTTTGGAACGGACCAAAAAGGAAATAAGTTCACATAAACTGGAACAGAGGGAATAAATTATTTCATTTGATTGGTTTGTCTATATAAACAGAAAAGACGAATAGCCTAAATCGAAAAAGTTCAAAATATGGTTAAACCAAAACCAAAATAGTTAGTACCCGGAGGCCGGAACCTCCAAATTCCAGATCTGTCTCTGATTGTACTAGTAGTTGATTGTTCTTGTTTGTATGTACTAGGGATTGAGTGATAAAATCATTTTTCATTTACTAATTAATAATTTGGTGAACACCGTTTTAACCAATTCATTAACCTATGGCCTCATCAATCTTTCATGATGTCATGCATGGGCTATTTTCCGATCTTGCCGCATGACTCTTTGGTTGTGCCCCATAGCACCCTAATAAGCCTCTTGGCAGTGAGTGTCATGGAGGATGTTCCCGTGGTCTTGGATGTACCAAACAACAAGTGCGCATGTGCCTATGTTGTCCTACCGGCAGTCTGCGCCCACGCCCAGCAACAAGCGATGCTCAAAAGCGCTCGTCAGCAGGCAGCGTCAGCCAGCATCTTGCGGCTACAAGCAGATGCCCGTAGCCAGTGCGTGCTCATGTCCTCCGCACTGATGCTATTGACAAGGATGTCGCCCCTACAAGTGTCGGCCATTGGACCAACGTTTCCTTTGTATATGCCTAGGTCACTTTGTATGTGAATATTGAGTAGTTATACTTCTTGTATTTGCATTATGATTTTCTAGCTTATTTATGTCTACTCCTATAACTTAAGTTTTTATTTTTATGACATACATAAGGAGGGTATAGTGGTTGTAGTTTTTTGCAAGCAATCAAATCTCTGCATTAGTGTCTCCTCCCCTCCTGGCACCGCGTTGGCTTTCTTTCAATCATTGTTCTCTGTTAGTACAAGCAAGATTTCATACAGTTCTCTCGCTATAAATTGTGATCCAGACATTAGCTTTCTCGCACGGCACTAACAGTTTAGTCTAGCATGCGGAGGGGTCCTTCCGTTGGCGAAAAGTAATCACACGAAAGTCGGTTGCTTTGCCTTACGTCACCCTTCCCAGATATCTCAGGAAGGCGCCACACAACAATACCCAAGTCAAACTTCTGATATGGATATTTTTAAAAAATGATTTTATGCGTACAGCTTTTTAAAGAAAATATACTTAAAATTATCAGCAAAAGCGCATGCACACGAAAAGTGTGATACGTCAAGGACGTCTAATTTCTTCGCAATACATCATATATTTAAAGACGTACTTTTGTAGTCTAGGATACAAGGTGATGTTTTATACGTCAATACCACACAAGATGGGTGTGAGTTTTGTGGTGTCCAATTTTTCGCGTACACAGATTATAGAAGGACCTGGTTCTTCTATGTGCTCAAACTACTACTGTTGCGGAATAATAAGTACAAAAAAAAAGAACACAAAGATTTTTATGTGGAAAACACATGGCTCAAAAAGTGAAAAAAATCACGACCTACTTCCCGGTAGGATTTTCCCAAAACTCTTTACTAAATGAGTGAGCCAAAACAGCTTTTATAAAAACTATTTTATAAACCTAGGATTACCTCTAACCCTTTGTAGCAAACTAGCCTCTAGCTATTTGTGACAAACTTCAAGTTAACTCTAACTTGAAAACACAAAGTACCTATTACAGATGCTTCTAGATAAAGCTAAAAAAGTACAAGTTAAAACCACCTACTACAAATAACTAGACTAAAAGACAACAGTTAGAACTGGTTCTTCTAGCTTGTTCAAGTAGAATCAGATTCGCACACTCAAATATCACTCGAACTGCTTGCAAAATTGCCTCGCTATTTTGCTCTCAATTCTTGCTTAACTTCTGCTTTTGTGTGTTCCTGTACAATAAGAACATTCTGCAATATATAGGTGTTAGTAGATAAAGAATTAACTAGAATCCTAATGCTACTCTTCCTTGGTGGAAGAGTTCTAGTTAAACTCAACTGCTAAATCCTTCCTTATATTAGATACTATTCTTACTGCATTATATATTGAATTAAAAGTTTTTTTATTTATGGTACGCGTTATAATATTTGACAAATGATATTCGTGTATCGCACGAACATAAAGACTAGTATAACTTAAATAGTTGGATTAAAACTGGTTACCCCATTAGAAATTNACTAAATCCTTCCTTATATTAGATATTGTTCTTACTGAATAAGGAGTCCTTCTCCTTATCGTTTTTGCAATCTTTTCGATTAGGAGATATCTAATTCTACCAGAATACGCTTATCTCCTGCATGTGCACCTCACTTGCCTGGACTCTGATGGTGTCTATGTCTGCCAGTGATGGACCTGGTTCATAACTGAGTTCCTTTGTCAATCTTCAAAACTATTCTCTTTCTTGGGCCAACAAATTCCCCCTTTTTGATGATGACAAACTTTGTGCGTCCATAAGCTTAGGCCTGTTTTAACTTAATCCAACATTGACAAATATTAGAGTATTAAGCACTTATCATAAAGAACCAGAGTCATGTAGGTTATAAATATCACTTGTTCAGAGCACATCTTCCCCCTTTTGGCATCATCGAAAAGTTGCAAAAAGATGTGTGAGTCCCAGATTTTATATAAATTACTCATGGCCACTGGGGCAACTGCAAATGCATTCATGGATCAATCATCAGTAATCAACTAAGAATTCAAAATATCAAAGAAATAGAGAGAGTGCATGAGAACAAGAACAACAAATTTCATTGATAGAAAGTACGGTTCTTCCACAATCCACAAAATGAAACAAAAAAATTTAAAGCATGAGCAACAAAACAAAACAAAAAAGTCCCGAATTTGGGTCACTAAATTTCTTGGCAGGCCAGGCAACTAAGGCTTGGAAGAACTATGGGATTGGGTTTTGGCTTGGAGAATATTCAACATATCGTGAAGAATTCCCTCATTCTTCTCCCTTTCCTTTGTAAGCTCAACTCTGAGAACATCTCTCTCAGATTCAACCTCAGCCAAACGAGTCTTTAGCCTCACTATCTCAACATCATTTGCCCCACTCTCCTGCACTAGTGCTCTGACCTTGCTGTTAATAGGTGTCCTTTTCGATGAACCAGGTTCATTGGGGACGTCATGGATCTCATAATCACAAGCAAGAAGAGTATTAATACCAAAATGGTCTTTGCTTGTGGCCATCTCTTCCTTCTTCAATGGCACCTTATAATGAGCAAGAACGGAAGTGAGGATGAAACCATAAGGAATGGCATGGGCTTTGGAGCCATTGACATCTCTATCCAAAAGCTGAATGATGAACCCATGCCAGTTTATCTGCCTCCCACTGTCCATACACTCTATCAAGACCAAGTCCATGTAATTTGCAATATGCCTCCTTTCCTGCCCTGGTAACACACACTTGTTGATGAATTAAAAGATCACCTTTTGGGGTGGCTTCATTTCACTCGTATAGACTGCCTTGGGCTCACTCTCTTCTTCATTATCACAAAATTTCCTTGTGATAGCTAGGGCAGTTGGATGAGAATCTAGACTAGGCCATTTCTGCCTAGTATAGTCATCATAGCCTTCAGAGGATATGCCAAGGATTTCACCCAATTCTTTAGCATCAAAAGAGATTTGGACCCCTTTCACTAGGTTGGTGACTCTGCCTTCCTTGACCTCAGCATTGGCCATGAATTCCACAATCTCTTTCCTAGCCAGTCTCCCATCCAGCTGAAGGACCATGTCCTTCCATCCCTGTGTCTCAAGCTTCTCCAGCAACAAAATCATTCCTTCTTCTTCCAAGTCCTTCAACAATCTCCCCTTCAGAATTGTTCTTTTACCAAACTTTGTCAGCATGTCCTTCTCACCATCAGACACATCCACCTCTTCACCACTCCAATCATCTTCTTCAGTAATTTTCACTTGCTTGGCTTTCACTGTAGACCTGGTTCGCTTAGCAAAGATAGAGGGTTCATCAGACTTAGAAACAGATGAAGACTTCTTTGAGGAAGTCTTGGCTTTCTTTGGCTTAGGGGTCTGAACCTGTACCTCTGCCACCTTTTTACTTTGATGGACCAGGTCCATCTCATCCAGCTCAACAGGCTCAACCACTTTTTCTTTCGCTTTATCCACTCTTTTCTTCTTACTCTCCTCTAAAGCTCTCCACAACTCCTCCTCACTCTACTTTAGCTTGCTCCTTGTAGTTCTTCCTCTTGGAAGAGGAATATCAAAGGTCTCAGAAGGAGAAGCTTTCCATTTCTTGTTGGCTCTTGCTGTCCCAGAGGTTGTAGCTTTAGGAGTTATATTCTTCTTGGGTTGGTAACTGTCACTTAACTTTTTCAAGAGATCAGCCAGAGTTTCCTCAGCAGATGAACCAGGTTCGTCTGCTTGCTTTCCAAATTTACTAGCTCTTCAGCGGCTTCTCCTGATTCACTTGCCCCTATGTGCCTGCCACCTTCTTCCTCCTTCTCTGGCTTAGCTCCACAAATAGCCATTCTAACAGATTCAGAGGTGGGTAAAGAATCAACCACTTCTTTCCCTTTTCCCCTCTCTTCACTCTGTACTCCCTCTCTCTTTTTCTTTTTCAATTTTGTTTTTAGCCACCTCTCCTTCTTGTCTCAGGCATTTCCAGATCTATCAAATATCCAACTAGGATGAACCTAGTTTCTAAATGTTTAGAGATTCAGAAATAATCTCAGATGAAGGATTGGGACAAAAGTTACCTGTTCAGAATCGGAAGACGTAGCTTCTTCCCCCTCAGTCGTTGATTTAAAGGAATCACTCGAATTTTGTGAGTTTTGGGCTTGGCTTGCTTGAAGCTGGGCATTTAATTTTTGAGATAAAGCACCGCTGGCCACTATTTTTCTAGCAAGAATTTTGACTCTCCTTTTTCTAGGTTGAGGGATAGAACTAGGTTGAGGGGTTGTAGAGGAAGAGGAAGGAGTAGGGGGTGGAGGAGTACCAGGGTTATTCCAGGGGTTAGACATTTTGGTTATTGTTTTGTGATGAAGAAAAAAGCTTGGATTGAATTCGAAGGCAAGGAGAGAAGAAAGGGTTTCGACGGTTTTTCATAAATAATGAAGAGTTTGCAGAGTTGATGAGGGATTTAAAGGAGAAGTGTAATTAATACACAACGGCAGGTTTTTGTGGTCAATTAGAAGTCTAATCACTCTACAATTTTCAGTTTGGAATTATAGTTACAGCTATCCTAGAATCTAGGTGTTTTACTTCGGTGAGGATTCTTTAGTTGAAACGGAACTGGTTCAAATTTTTATTGGATAGGATTTGGAAGATTATGGACTTGGGTAGATTTCTGCTCATGATTTAAATATTAGTATTTCAAAATGTGCACAGTGTAGAACACATACCTCGTTTTCAGATGAACCATCACTGATGAACCAGGTTCTTCACTAAGAATCCTCTCAACCATGTCTCAATTTGCAAAAATATAGAAACTTTCATTAGAGACCAGTGATTCATATTAAAACATGGCATAGGAGTATACTATTTATAGTATGAGACTGAGCAACAATTAATCTGGTTATTTACACAAGTTCCAGATTTTCTAACCAAATTTTCTTTTTCATGTACAATCTGAACTGGTTCACTTAGATGATCTTAATCATACCTAATTCTAACATATTCCTATCAAAGTGATCTATACTTAGTGTTTTTGTAAAGGTTCCATCAATCTGTTTATCAGTAGCACAAAACCCTATAGTGATCAATCCCTTCTCATAATTGTCCCTTAAAAAGTGATGTCTAACATCTATGTGCTTTGTTCTTTTATGATGAACAGGGTTCTTTGTCATACTAATAACACTAGTATTATCATAAAAGATAGGGATACATCCAACATCGATTCCAAAATCCCTCAATTGCTGTTTAATCCAAAATAGTTGAGCACAACATGAGGCATCATCAACATACTTAGCTTCAGCAGTAGATAAGGACACTGAACTTTGCTTTTTGGTGGCCCAAGACACAAGACATGAGCCAAGAAAGTGTGCCATACCTGAGGTGCTCTTTCTATCCACAAGAAAACCTGCAGGGTCAGCATCAACATATCCCACAAGATTAAAATTACTACCTTTTGGATACCAAAGACAAAGATAAGTGGTGCCTTTTAGGTATCTCAAGATTCTCTTTACAGCAGTCAAGTGAGATTCCTTTGGATTTGCCTGAAATCTTGCACAAAGTCCTACACTAAAAACAATGTCAGGTCTACTAGCAGTGAGATACTATAATGAACCAATCATTCCCCTATACAACTTCTGATCAGCAAATGAACCAGGTTTATCTATATCCATCTTTGTGGCTGTTGCAATAGGAGTGTCGATTTCTTTGGAATATTCCATTTTAAACCTTTTAAGCAACTCTTTTACATACTTTTGCTGATGGATCATAGTTCCATTTGAATTTTGTTTAATTTGTAAGCCTAAAAAGAAATTAAACTCAACCATCATACTCATTTAAAATTCACTACCCATTAGTTTAGCAAAATCTTTACTTAGCTTATCAGTAGTTTCTCCAAAGATTATATCATCAACATATATCTGAACTACCAAGAGATATTTACCTTTTTCTTTCAAGAACAAAGTATTGTCAATTTTACCTCTCTTGTAGTCATGCTCAAGCAAAACCATTGATAATCTTTCATACCATGCTCTTGGCACCTGCTTGATCCCATAAAGTGCTTTGTCAAGTTTGTACACACGATCGGGACTTTCCTTGCTTTCAAACCCCGGAGGTTGCTTGACAAACACTTCTTCCTTTAGATAGCCATTAAGGAAGGCACTCTTGACATCCATCTGGTGAAAGGTGAATTCCATGTAAGCAGCAGAGGCTATGAGGAGTCTTATTGCTTCCAATCTTGCGACTGGAGCAAAGGTTTCATCATAGTCTATGCCCTCCTCTTGGCTATATCCTTGAACCACCAATCTTGCCTTATTCCTTGTAACTGTTCCATCTTCATCAAGTTTATTTCTGAAGACCCATTTTGTGCCAATTACTGATCTGCCCTTGGGTCTTCGTACCAGATGCCAAACTTGACTCCTTTCAAATTGGTTGAGTTCATGTTGCATTGTATTTACCCAATCTGCATCCTGCAATGCCTCAAAAACATTTTTAGGTTCAACAAGAGATAAGAAGGCATCAAAAGCACAAAGATTCTTTAATGAAGATCTAGTTTTGCTTCCAGAGGTTGGATCAGTAATTATGTTCTCAATGGGATGAGAACTTTGATACTTGTAAGGTTTCACAACTAATTGGTTTCCCCTTGATGTTCCTTCAGTGTTTTGTTGCTGTGGAACAAGTTCATGGACATGTTCCATTGAGGTTTGGGGATCATTTCCTCTTTGTTTTGTTCCCCCTATCAGGTTGCCCTGGGTAGAAGGACCTGTTCCTTCTTCCAGTGCTGCTTTCGTCAGGGCTGTGATTTCATTTAAGTTTCTCACCAGCCCAATTGCTTCATCATCATGTTCCTGTCTCTTAGAAAGAATGTTAGTTTCATCAAAAACCACATGAATACTTTCTTCAACACACATATTTCTTTGTTATAAACATTATAAGCTTTACTATGTGAAGAATATCCCAAGAATACTCCCTCATCACTTCTGGGGTAAAACTTACCTAGGGAGTCCTTACCATTGTTGAGCACAAAGCACTTGCATCCAAATGCCCTAAGATGGGGTATGTTTGGTATTCTTCCTTTAAGTAACTCATAGGGAGTCTTCTCTACTAGAGGTCTTGTCATGCACCTATTTATGATATAGCATGCCATATTTTTAGCTTCTGCCCAAAAGCTATGGGGCAGCTTACTAGAAAGAAGCATAGTCCTAGCCATATCTTCAAGAGTCCTATTCTTTCTTTAAACTACTCCATTTTGTTGTGGAGTTCTAGGGGCAGAAAAATTATGATCTATGCCATGCACATCACAAAATTCAGCAAATTTAGCATTTTCAAATTCAGTACCATGATCAGACCTAATTGATGCAAGTTGATTTCCTAATTGTTTTTGCGTTTTTCTAACAAAGGAAGTGAACATGTCAAATGTTTCATCTTTAGATATTAAAAACAGTGTCCAGGTAAACCTAGAATAATCATCAACAAGCACCATCACATATCTCTTACCACCTCACTTAATGTTCTCATTGGACTACAAAGATCCAAATGAACCAGTTCCATCGTTCTGGTGGTACTTAACACTTTCTTGCATTTAAAAGAGGTTCTTACCTGCTTCCCCCTTGGACAAGCCTAACAAACTTTGTCTTCCTTGAACTTAATGTTAGGCAGTCCTATCACCAACTCCTTGGAGACTAATTTGTTGAGTTGACTTAGACTTGCATGTCCAAGCCTGTTATGCCAAAGGAGGGGATCACTATCTAGCACACTTAAGCAAGTTAGTTCATTCTCTGAGAGTGTAGACAGATCTATAATATATAATTCACTCTTTTACACTGCAAAACAATCTTGTCAATGATAAGATTTCTCACAAAATATTTAGTAGAGGTGAATGCTACCTAGTTACCTCTATCACACAATTGTGACACACTGATTAGGCTATACTTCAAGCCGTCTATCAAGTAGACATTATCAATGGAATGAGAGTCATCCTTACCTACCTTACCAACCCCAATGATTTCACCTTTCTTTCCATTTCCAAAGGAGAAATTTCCTCATTTGAGGTCCTCAAGTTAAAGGAACTGGTCCTTGCTTCCTGTCATATTCTTTGAGCAGCCACTGTCCATGCACCATATTTGGCTGCTCCCCTTTACTTGAACCTACAAAAGGAAATAAGGGGTTAGTCTTAGGAACCCAAACTAGTTTGGGTCCCTTTTTGTAAGCAAAAGGATGAATTAAATTCTTTTTAGCCCAACTTGGTAACCAATTCTTCCCTTGAACAAAATTTTTGTTCTTTTGACTAGCCTTTTCTTTTGTATTACATTCACTTTTATAGTGACCCGTCTTACCATAGTGAGTACAACTCTTGTTCTCAGGAAGAGTGAGGTACTTTCTTTTAGGATCCCACTTAGGTAGCTGATTCCGAAAGCCAAGTCCTCTTCTATTGCTAGTGTCATGTTCCTGTAGCCATGACAAAGCATCGGAAGACCTGTTCTATTTACTAGTTCTGTCTAGTTCATGCTTGACCTTGCCTAGATCCTCCTTTAGCACTCTTACCTGCTCATCCTTCCTATGCAACTCATCTTTATGTTTTCCTACATTTTCTTCTAAAGTGAGTTGTGTGCAATCAACTGTCTTCTTACTGGTTCCTAGTTTCAGTTTTAGATTATCAGATTTTAACTCAACAACATTTGCTTCAAATGTATGAAAATGGTTCTTCAGAGTAGTATTTTCACTTTAACCAAATACACCAACAAGTCGTAAAACATCATACGAACTTAGTCGAAGCCTCAAATCATATCAAATAATGCAAAAAATATGAATCTTCAATTTAACCTTAAGGGTTTCATAACTTTTATCGGGTTCCGAAACGTGGGCCCCACTGGGGATGTTTTAGGGGGATTTCCGATTTTGTTGGAAAAAATAGTATTTTCATGTGTAATTAATTCCTATAATTTGTATTGACGGAATCAAATTAATTGTGACTAGATTCGAGGCGTTCAGAGGCAAAGGCAAATTGGAATAAAGAATTACACGGTTTGAGGTAAGTAACATTTCTAAACTTGATTCTGAGGGTATGAATCCCTGAATTTAGTGTTATATGAATTGTTTGGAGGTTACACACATGCTAGGTGACGAGTGTGTGGGTGTGCACCTTAGAAATTATAAATTAATTGATTCTGTGGAGTTGCATAATTAAATAAATGTCATTATCCACGTATCCTTCATGTGTTAGAGAAATTGAGCTGAGACTCATATTAAAGATTATGTTTAGGCAATGTGCCGATATATTGGGACCCACATGGCTCGTGTTGGCGTTGAATTTTTTGTTTAAAATATAATTTTGTACTCAGTCACATCCATTATTTGCATATCATATCCCATTCTCTGTTGTCATTCATTGATACATCATATCATTATGTCGGATTGATTTTTATGTCTTTGAGCCCGAGAGACTGGATATTTTGAGTGATATTTATGGGATCGGGATGCACGCTGCTACATAGTTTATTTAATTAAGTCTGGATTTGGCTTATTACAGCGCTTGGGCTGAAGGAGCCCCTCCGGAGTCTACACCCCCCACAGTGAGCATTGTTTTACTTATATTTGGGATGGAGTTCCCTAGACATCGATTTTCCTTGTTTCTTTATATTTGGGGGTGGATTTCACTAG
Source organism: Nicotiana otophora (assembly GCA_000715115.1). Classification (NCBI taxonomy): domain Eukaryota; kingdom Viridiplantae; phylum Streptophyta; class Magnoliopsida; order Solanales; family Solanaceae; genus Nicotiana; species Nicotiana otophora. The sequence goes on from AWOL01S0010100.1 coordinate 53,944, forward strand.
GCATGGAGTTGCCTTATATATTTATATTTAGGATAGAGTTCCCTCAGCATGAAGTTGCCTTATTTATTTATATTTGGGATGGAGTTCCCTGGGGCGGATCGGCCTTATACAGTACTGAGTGACTGACTGTCATTTGAT
>AWOL01S0010103.1:10409-25121 GCA_000715115.1 Nicotiana otophora
TTGAATTATTTTGACATGAGCCGTGAGCTCTTTATTGTGAAAAAATATTATTGTTGAATTATTTTGACATGAGCCGTGAGCTCTTTATTAGGAAAAATATTATTGTTCAATTATTTTGACATGAGTCGTGAGCTCTTTATTGTGAAAAAATATTATTGTTCAATTATTTTGACATGAGCCATGAGCTCTTTATTGCGGAAAAATATTGTTGTTGAATTATTTTGGCAAGTTAAATTATTTGAGCACCTGAGGTGCAGATTGTGATATATTGTGATATTGATACACACGCGGTGGTATAAGGTCTGGGTATTGAAACACGTACGGTGAGATAAGGGTGGCTTGATACGCGTGGCTAGTAGGGGAAACTACTAGACGTCATACGGTGTGATAAGGATGGCTAAAACGCGAGATGCTATTTCGGAATTTTTTTTTTCTTTCAAATAAATTGTGAAGGCTCCCGCGGTGAGATAAGAAAATAAGATATTGTGAATTTAATTATAATTTGGGACTACGAGACGGTACCTCGATAGTGCCCTTGTTGATATTGATTTATGGCCGTAGTTGCCTTTGATTTTTATTGTGATTTTTCTTAAAGTTGAAAAGAAATTCTGTTTTGTTGTCCACGAGGTATTTATTTGCCATTATTTGGTGTAATTAAATGTGACATACTACCTGATTCATTTCCATTATCATTTATCTTATTAAATTGTTTAAATATTTTTTTATGTCATTATCTATTTTCTAGTAGGGCCTGACCTGATCTGACCTCGTCACTACTCTACCGAGGTTAGGCTTGGCACTTACTGGGTACCGCTGTAGTGTACTCATACTATGCTTCTGCACATCTTTTTGTACAGATCCAGGTACATCTTACCAGTCTAGACGTCAGTGAGTTACCTGCGCAGGGAGACTTCGAGGTATATTTGCCAGCGTCCGCAGACTCCGGAGTCCCCTTCTATCATTTTACGTTGCTTCCTTATTTTTCTTTAGACCTTGATACATAGAAACATTGAGAATAAATTTTTAGAAGCTTGTGACTTATTTCTACCGGGTTTTGGGAGTTGTAATTATTTGAATTGTAATTTATTTATTTAAGATATTTATAATTATTCCGCATTGATAGACTTACCTAGTCTTAGAGACTAGGTGCCATCACGACCTCCTACGGAGGGAATTTGGGATCGTGACACATATACATCGCATTTTCACTTGTGAGTCTAGAAGGTTGTCATGAACATCACAATAAGAGAAAAAATAATAACCTAGTGGTTTAGTATTCTTCTTGTTAGTGTCGCACAAATTGGAAACGTATTTCTCGCCAATACCACTTCTAATATGGACCATATGAATTAATGCAAGCCGTATTAAAAGAAAAAATAGTAACGAAGTTGGCAAATTTATTTGGGAAGTCCTTCTCAGCTCTTTCCAAAAGTACCAAAGAAACTATTTAACTATGTTAAACTCCATTAATATTTTGATGTTGTTAGGACATGAAGGCCATTTGTTGAAATCTTACCGTAAAAGATTACGTGTTTGAATAGCAAAATGTAACAAACTAAATTTTATAAAAACGTGAACAACAAAGACATGCATTTTCGTATAAAATTTTCTATTTGAAAGGGACCGGCCGGATTTCTATATATAGAAAGGTGTTTGGAAGTAACGTAATAGGAGTACTATATATTTTAGGAAAAATTAGGAGTAAAAGATGCATGTCCAAGATCTTGGGGTCTCCTTACGCAACTTCCATCATTTCCTTATGGAAGTTACGTAGGGTCAATCAAAGAAGTTGGATTGAGCTAAATTTAGACAGATTCTAGTGATAAAATTAAATATTTTAATTACCAAGTCAAACTATAATCAACAAAATTATATATTATATAATACATATTTGCTACAATAAATGTACAACAACAATCTAATAAAATTTCACAAGTAAGATCCGGAATAAATGTCATTTGCAAAAAACAATTTTATGATCCGAAGATGTTAGTAATATCTCTACACCTACACTTCCTTTAGTCTTTACACAAAATCAATTGTTTAGAAAGAACAAATGACAAGGCAAATTCTAGAAATTTTGCCAAAGGTTTGCAGAATATGCCCATCTCAGAGTGTTATACCTCGCCCCACCCCCAAAAAAGAGTAATATCACTCATTATCTTGCTTGTTCCTTTTTTGCGCTTATACTAACGTTCGCTATCCACTTTTTAACTATATTTTTTAAAAGTAGCCATTGTCATAAAGTATTGAATTTCGTAGGTGATTATAATTTCATGATAATACTCCTGAATTTCTTATGTGAAATCCGAAACTCCATTACATCGGCAATTTTTGCAATTACAGAGGCTAAAAAGTGATTATTTACAAATTTTACTCCATTTTTTATCACAGGTTTGGGCCGAGACCATAGGCCAGCCCAAACCAGAAAGATAACACTAGTATATCACTTAATAATAGAATCAATGAGAGTATGTATAAGACTTAATTTGAACAAGAATAAAAGGAATTATACTCATCTCCTGAATCTTTGGGGTACAAGTAGAGCTTCACCGTAATTAAAAGGTGGAAAGAAAGTAGAGTAACCCAACAAATAGTACTCATTCATCGTAAAGAGCTTTACCTTGTATAACGTCTCCCATACTAGCTAGTTCAATGCTTTCTTTGTTTCCGTAATTCTTGCATTAAAAATGAGTTTGACCTGTACCCAACCCGTTTTTTTACCCGTATAAATATGGGCGAGTTGGATTATGACTCATTTTATATTTAACCCGTTTTCAACTCGTCCAAACTTTACCTAACCCGCCCGTTTATCACCACTAGGTATAACCTACGGCTTGATAACTATGGTTAGGTCTAAATAAATGAACTAAATGCAATAATGACACTTTCAATGGCCACAAAATAAGTTACACGCGATGACAGAATTAAGTGAACGTACAAAATTTTATTTTAAGTTTATGTTAATTAAGATTGAGGTGACAATAGGACAGGACAAAAGGAGTCAGGAACAGGAGGAAAATGCAAGTATTTTGAATTATATAACTGGTGGGCCTTTGCCTAATTCTACTTTTGATTTGGTTCTTAAGAGTATGAGCTCACTTCCTCCTCATTTCTATTGCTTAGAAGAATGAGAAGACATAAAGTGGAAACTTTTTCTCTAAAACAAACATGTTTTCGATTTATTTCAAGTTTTCTTTGTTCTAAAAGAACACTAAGGAGTTTGGACATAAAAAATATGTGAAATATGAAAAAAAATTAGTTTTTTAATTAAGTTAAAAAGAAATATTTGAAAATTAAAATTGCGTTTGGACATGCAGAGGGAAATACTTTTTTTTTTTAACTATTTTTTCAGACTTGAAATTCGTTTTCGAATGACTTTTTGAAAAATCATCTCAACGTATAGCTAAACAATGATTTAAAAATCAAATTCGGAAAAAATAAATAAATAAAAATTATGAACAAACGGGTCAATAAAGCATGTCAAACTACCAAAATCTGCTTAATTTGAAAATATACGTTGTTACAAGTGCTTTTCAAAAAATTACTTTTGAAAAATAACAATTATGTTTGACTAATTAATTTAAAATATATTTTTGTCAATATTAGGCAACCATTTGTAGGGATGGGCGTTCGGACAGTTCAGATTGGTTATGAGAATTTAGGTTGGATTTTCGATTTTCGGATTGAAGAAATGACAATCCAAATCCAATCCAAATAAGTTCGGATTGGATTAGATTTTTTAAGTCCGGTTTCAGATTAATCGGTTTGGATATTATGGATTTTCGATTTTCGGATTGAAGAAATGACAATCCAAATCCAATCCAAATAAGTTCGGATTGGATTAGATTTTTTAAGTCCGGTTTCAGATTAATCGGTTTGGATATTATGGATTTTCGATTTTCGGATTGAAGAAATGACAATCCAAATCCAATCCAAATAAGTTCGGATTGGATTAGATTTTTTAAGTCCGGTTTCAGATTAATCGGTTTGGATATTATGGATTTTCGATTTTCGGATTGAAGAAATGACAATCCAAATCCAATCCAAATAAGTTCGGATTGGATTAGATTTTTTAAGTCCGGTTTCAGATTAATCGGTTTGGATATTATGGATTTTCGATTTTCGGATTGAAGAAATGACAATCCAAATCCAATCCAAATAAGTTCGGATTGGATTAGATTTTTTAAGTCCGGTTTCAGATTAATCGGTTTGGATATTATGGATTTTCGATTTTCGGATTGAAGAAATGACAATCCAAATCCAATCCAAATAAGTTCGGATTGGATTAGATTTTTTAAGTCCGGTTTCAGATTAATCGGTTTGGATATTATGGATTTTCGATTTTGAGCATATAAGTTGAGAGTTTTTTACTTTTTACAAAAATGAATATCCAAATGAAGCACTCATATTAAATTGCCCGAAAAGTTCCTAATTCTTGCCGCAATCATCCAAATAAAGTAATCAAGTAATAAAATTATAATAAAAAAATACAACAAAGACATTAATACGGTCGATAAGAAGTAGAAATAGTAAAATCATGTCCTAATATAAAGTTTTCTGAAAGTAACTTAATAATTAGTATTGAATATATGGGATAATATCTAATGGGTAGGGTATTGAACATATTATTATTGGTATATGGATAATGGACTAAATATAATGTATAAAAATTTCGGATATCCAAAAGTCTGAAGTATCAAATCCAAAATCCAATCAGGAATCCAAAAATTTCAAAAATTAAATCCAAAATCCAATTTGTAATCCGAAAATTCAAACCAAAAATCCAATTTTTTTTTCTATTTTGGTTTGGATTTCGGATTTGCCCAAACTATGCCCACCCTTAGCAATTGTGCTTGGACAATCTTTCAATTATAGTAAGAAGTTACTTTTTTATTTTTTCCAAAAACAGCTTCTACTATCCATTTAGTCGAACTTTTTCCCTTGAGGCGTTTTTAAGGCTAAAAGAAACTTTCTAAAACGTATTTACAAAAATATCAAAAAGGTAGTAGTACATTTTTTAAATCACTTGTTGCGTGGCCATCATTTTTAAAACACATGCTCCAAAAAGGATAAATCGAGCCAAAGTAATTAATATTTGCAGTTTAAAGTTTAGCACGAGAAAAAGTGAAATAAAAGCAATTTGGATTCTTTTAACAATGAGACAAATACTTGAGTTTTTTTATAATTTCAATACCTGTATTCATTTCAAAGATTACACGTTCCTATTGTAAAGCAAAAAACTAATTTGACACAAGCGTCAATAACAAAAACATGCATTTTTGTGGTATGATCCGTTTGAAAATTGGGTCATTTGGCAATTACAGTCAGAGAAGTTTTATAAGTTTTTTAAAAAGGCAAAAATGATGAAACTATGTGCGTATGGATCCATCAATTCAAGTATTCAACCATATTTAAGTTGAGGTATATACATCTACACAATATAGGTGCTGACCAGCTTGTTCTTAATTGACTTAATCTTATTTTGAGCTAAATTTAGGCCAAGTTCTATTGATGAAATTCCACATTTTAAATACTAAGTCAAAATATAATTAATTAAGTTACAGTAATAATATTCTTTCTAAAATAACTCGAATAAATATCATTTGCCAAAATACAATTTCGGGATCTAAATAAAATATGCATTTGATAACTCGATGATCTTAATGTTCCCTTCACTTTATTTTATATGCCTTATTTAATTCAGCATAAAGTTAAGAATGTAAAGAAGAATATTGTGGTCTTAAGCTAAAAATGTGTATATCATATCAAAGATACCTCTTAAATTTTATGATTTTAAATATGCCACGATAAATCGATAAGGTAGTGTCACTAAGGATTCAGATTAAAATTTTACTAAATATAGAAGAATGTATATAATTAGATGACTATAATAAGATTTCAGTATATGAACTAAACGCGACAGTGACATTTGCACTAGCCATCGATAAGTTGCTTGATCATGATACATGTTTCAATTTAGATGACACATTTTCCTTATTAGTCTGTTCTAAAAAAAGACACATTTCTACTGATAATAGCAAACATGTTGTATGAGAAAGAAAGAAAAGTGGACAAAACAAAAGAAAGAAAAATAAAAAAGAGATGAACTTATGATGTAAGCGCTTACATCGGCATTCATATGATATAAGCGCTTACATCGGCATTTCTATGATGTAAGCGCTTACCTCGGCAGGACATTCAAATGCCTATAAAAGGGGTATGCATTTTTATTTGCAAATCATCCCTCAACTTCTTCTTTCTCTCTTCAATTAATAAATAGTTATTCTTTGTGTGGCCATGAAGTAGGCAAAATTGTCGAACCACGTAAATCTTGTCTTGTTTTATCTTGTGTAATTTATTGCTTTTCTCTTTCAAATATTTTTCTCTTCTATTAGCCTGACACGTTTCCCAACAACTGGTATCGGAGCACAGACAATGTAATTCTAGTAGCATAGACAGTGTAATTCTAGTAGAAAAGTACGGTATCGGTGCAGGTACTATTTTCAAGAATAGTGCGACATTATTGATTATCGTTATTATTCACAGACACTATTCACATAAATTATTTTTGTGAAAAATGGCATCGGAAGAAGGGAAGGTTAAGATTGACAAGTTCAATGGCAAAGATTTTCGATTCTGGAAAATGCAAATAGAGGATTATTTGTACCAGAAAAAGTTACACTTACCTCTGACGGAAGTAAAACCAGAGAATATGGCCAAAGTGGATTGGGATCTATTAGATCGCCAAGCTCTTGGTGTGATTCGTTTGACGCTAACACGAAATGTGGCGTTTAACATCATTAACGAGAAGACCACTGCAGGCCTGATGAAGGCGTTATCAAATATGTACGAGAAACCATCTACTTCAAATAAAGTCTATTTAATACGTCTGTTCAACTTAAAGATTACGGAAGGTGGATATGTTACGGAACATATCAATGAGTTTAATGTAATATTAACTCAGTTGAATTCTGTCAATATAACATTCGATGACGAAGTGAGGGCATTGATTCTACTATCATCTCTATCGGAGAGTTGGTCTGCAACAGTAACTGCAGTTAGTTGTTCATCGGCAATACCGATTTTGGATAACTGCGTATTGGATGATATTAGAGATTTGGTTTTAAGCGAAGATATTCGCCGGAGAGAATCAAGTGATTCCCTAGGATCTGCTTTGAATACCGAAAGCAGGGGGAGAAACAACCAAAGAGGACAAAGTCATGGTCGTGGCAGATCAAAGTCAAGGAGAAAAGGACAATTCAAAAATCGCAAAGACATTATGTGTTGGAATTGCGATAAAAAGGGCCACTACAGTAGTCAGTGTAGAGAGCCAAAGAAGAAGAAGAAGAACGATCAATACAAGGATGATAATTCAGCAAATGCAATTATTGAACAAGTCGGTGATGCACTAATTTGTTGTGCAGGCAGTCTAGTCGAATCTTGAATTCTCGATTCAGGTGCTTCTTTTCACTCTACATCATGCAAAGAATTATTGCATGAATATATAGCTGGAAAATTTGGGAATATTTATCTAGCAGACGGTGAACCTCTGGATATTGTCGGAAAATGTGAAGTTCATATAAAGACTTCACAAGGCACGCTATGGAAATTGCAAAATGTCCGACATGTTCATGGCCTCAAGAAAAATCTGATATTTATGGGTCAGAGTGACAGTGAAGGATATACAACAACATTCAGTAACGGATCGTGGAAGATAACCAAAGAAAATTTGGTTGTGACACGAGGCTTCAAGAAGGGAACACTGTATATAACTGCAATATAACAAGATACTATAGCAACAGTTGATCATGGTCGTGATACAACATTGTGGCACCGGAGACTCGGGCATCTGAGTGAGAAGGGAATGAAGTTGTTGGCATCCAAAGAAAAGTTGCCAAACCTAAAGCATGTTAAATTAGGTTTGTGCGAAGATTGTATTTACGGGAAACAAAAGAGAGTTAGTTTCTCAAAGGTGGGAAGGACTGCAAAGAAAGAGAAGCTGGAACTAGTGCATACAGATGTGTGGGGACAAGCACATGTAACTTCTGTGGGAGGCTCACGCTATTATGCTACCTTCATTGATGATTCCACAAGAAAGGTATGGATTTATTTTCTGAAAAATAAATCTGATGTGTTTGTTACCTTTAAAAGATAGAAAGCTGAAATTAAAAATCAGACAAGTCTAAAGTTAAAATGTCTGAAGTCTGACAATGGAGGAGAGTATGATAGTCAAGAGTTTAAAGCACTCTGCTCTGAGAATGGTATCAGAATGATCAAGACAGTTCCTGAAACACCGAAATAAAGTGGCATTACTGAGAGGATGAACAGAACCCTGAATGAACGAGCCAGAAGTATGAAAATACATTCTGGATTGCCGAAATACTTTTGGCCTGAGGCTGTTAACACGACATCTTACCTCATAAATAGGGGACCCTCTGTACCGCTGAATTTTGAAATTCCCGAGGAGGTATGGACAGGAAAAGAGGTAACTCTCTCACATCTGAAATTTTTTGGTTGTGTTGCTTATGTGCATGTAAACTCTAATAATAGAGATAAGCTTGATCCTAAGGCCAAAAAATATTTCTTTATTGGCTATGGTGATGATAATTTTAGCTATCGATTTTGGGATGATCAGAATAGAAAGATCCTAAGACACATGAATGTCACATTTAATGAAAATATGATGTATAAAGACAAGCTTGAAGTAGAACCAACCAGCACCAGTAGACAAATATCTGAAACAATTGACTTAAAAGAAATCTCAGAAAATGAAGTGTCTAGAGAGACTACAACTGGATATGAAATTGAAGATGCCGAATCAGAAGCCGAATCTGGATCAGAATCAGAACCAGAACCAGAGATAGAATTAGATGGATAACCAAATTTGGAGTCAGGACTTGAATCAAATTCGGGATCAGTTAATCCTGAACCTACATTAAGGAGATCTAAAAGAGTCATGAATGCTCCAGATAGGTTAACTCTCTCTCTCTCTCTCTCTCTCTCTCTCTCTCTCTCTCTCTCTCTCTATATCTCTCTCTCTCTCTCTCTCTCTCTCTCTCTCTCTCTCTCTCTCTCTCTCTCTCTCCACTATTTAATTCTGACTGATGTTGGAGAACCAGAGCATTTTTTTGAAGCAATGCAGGTGATAAGCTCTGATAAGTGGAAGTTAGCCATGAAAGAAGAGATGAATTCTCTTCAAAAGAATAAAACATGGATACTTATAGAGTTACCAAAAGGAAAGAAGGCATTGAAAAACAAGTGGGTGTACATGGTCAAAAGAGCATGATGGTAAGAAGAGATACAAAACACGATTAGTAGTAAAAGGCTTTCAGCAGAAGGAATGGATTGACTACACCGAGATCTTCTCTCATGTAGTCAAATTAACTACTATCAAGTTAGTGCTAAGTATCGTAGCTGCAGAAAAATTACATTTGGAGCAGCTAGATGCTAAAACTGCTTTCTTGCATGGTGACCTTGAAGAAGATATCTACATGAAGCAACCTGAAGGTTTTCAAGTTTTTGGTAAAGAAAACTTTGTATGCAAGTTGCATAAGAGTTTGTATGGTTTGAAACAAGCACCCCGATAATGGTACAAGAAATTTGATGGATTCATGCATAATAATGGTTTCACACGATGTGAGATGGACCATTGCTGTTATATAAAAAATCTTGATAAATCCTATATCATTTTACTATTGTACGTTGATGATATGCTAATTTCAGGTTCTAGCATAAATGAGATCAACAGGGTTAAGCAACAACTGGCGGAGGAGTTTAAAATAAAGATTTAGGACCAGCTAAGCAAATATTTGGGATGAGGATTAGCAGAAATATGTCTGAAGGAACCTTAAAATTATCTCAAGAAAAGTACATACAGAAGGTACTAAGCATGTTCAGTCTTCATGATGCAAAGACCAGAAGCACTCCACTCGGAAGCCATCTTAATCTGTCGAAGGACCAATCACCTAAGACAGATTAAGAAAGGAAGTACATATTTAGAGTTCCATATGCTTCATCACTATGAAGTTTGATGTATGCTATGGTTTACACTAGACCTGACATAGCCCATGCAGTTGGAGTTGTCAGTAGATACATGTCAAATTCAGGAAAGGAGCATCGGAAAGGTGTAAAATGGATATTGCGATATCTTAAAGGCACCTCAGGTATGGCACTTTATTTTAAAAGGAGCAATATTATCTTACAAGGTTTTGCTGATGCAAATTTAAGCGGCGATCTGGATAGTCGAAAAAGTACCACAGGCTATGTATTCACCTTGGGTGGTACTGCTGTTAGTTGGATGTCTAGACTTCAGAAAAGTGTTGCTCTATCTACCACTGAAGCAGAGTATATGGCAATTTCAGAAGCTGAAAAAGAGATGATTTGGCTCAAGAATTTTCTTAAAGAGTTAGGTAAAGAGCATGACAATTGTGAGCTTTTTAGCGATAGCGAGAGTGCAATTTATCTTGCCAAGAATCCAGCGTTTCATGCAAGATCGAAGCATATCCAGTTGAGGTATCATCATATCCGAGAGTTGATAAGTGAAGAAACTCTTTCCCTGCAGAAGATACCAGGATCAAAGAACCCGTCAGACATGTTGACCAAAGTTGTCGGTGTTGACAAACTGAGGTTGTGCACTGCCTACGTTAGCCTTCAAGACTGATAGGGTGAAGGCGCCACCATAGAATAACAAATCTTTGTTTTAATTTCTTTCTTGATGTAACATAGGTTTGAGGGAGAGATTGATAGTAGCAAACTTGTTATTGTATGTGAAAGAAAGAAAAGTGGACAAAACAAAAGAAAAAAAAATCAAAAAGAGATGAACTTATGATATAAGCGCTTACATCGGCATTCTTATGATGTATGCGCTTACATTGACATTCGTATGATGTAAGCGCTTACATCGGCATTTTTATGATGTAAGCGCTTACCTCGGCAGGACATTCAAATGCCTATAAAAGGGGTATATATTTTCATTTACAAATCACCCCTCAACTTCTTCTCTCTCTTCAATTAATAAAGAGTTATTCTTTGTGTGGCAGTGTAGTAGGCAAAATTGCTGAACCACGTAAATCTTGTCTTGTCTTGTGCAATTTATTGCTTTTCTCTTTCAAATATTTTTCTCTTCTAATTAGCCTGACACGTTTTTCAATATTCTACAATTGAAAATAATTCAACTTTAAACTTTTCATTTTACCCATTTTACTATTAATGAGAAGCTTTTATAACCACACAAATGTCATGGCCCCATAAAGCTTTTACCCCTTAAGCTTTTAAGACCACAAGTTTCAAAATTTTTTTTTCCCCTTAAACTCCGTATTGAGTCAAAATACCTCATTTAAATTGGAACAGAGGGGTAAGATTCGGGACGGTAATAGGACGCAACGACACCACTAAAAACAAGATTTTGTTCGAACGAAAAAGTCGACCAAACGCAGTTTTAAAGGATTATTAACCAAAAATCAATCGAAATGGGTGGGTCGCAAAAAAAATAGTTGGTAACAAATATTGACTGACTTGATAAAAACCTACTGATGTAATCGGTTAATTGGCGAGAAAAAATTTAAAAAATTACAATACCAAAGAGTCGATTAGTTTTCATAAAAAACAATTTTGGCTGAAATGGGATGATGTTTTAAAAAACCGGCTTATTAGGCTAGTTTTCTTAAATTATACAATTATAAAATATAGCATCCGAAAATTGAGCCGAGGTCCATACAAGGTGCTATTGTACCACTAGACCACTAATGCTTGTTGGTCTAAGATTTTTATTTTTCTTTTTTATACTGTTCAATCATATTTTTGTATAAAAATAACCGACTGACTCAGTTGATTTTGTTTAAAAAGTAAATTTATCAACCAACGCGGTTGGTAATTCGATCGATTCTAGAAATTAGTTGACCGAAAATTTGATCAAAAACCCGTCTCTGAATATAATTTTTAGTTTCGATAAAAATTGATTTTTTGAAATATAATTTTTTCGATACGCCTTATCCACTGACTTGGTTGGAAAAACAAATTTCCTTGTTTTGGCGTCGATCGATCTCGTAAAGAATAAAAACGAAATTATTTGCTAATTATGTATTAATTTGGTTGATTTACGAGTCGGTATTTTTTTCGATCGATTTGAGCTGTTTTTTAATAGTGCGAGGAGCCAAGAAGGAAGGAAGCGAATAGTTGAGAGAAGTTCTTGTGTTAGTAAGATTGCAATAGTTGCGTGCAATCGAGAAAGATACTTGTAACTTAGAAAAAAAAGTGATACATTTAGAATCCTTGGGCAAGTCTAAAATCCTATAGTTTATTAAAGTTTAGCTTGAAATCACGAGGAATAAATAAGGAGGTTGCGAGGTGCAAAGCCAAATAAGGCATATGTTATTTTTATTTAGAAAACGTACCAAACTGTTATGTATTTATAAATAAAGTTTTATGTATGTCAATCTAACGTAACAAATCAAACATAAGTATAACAAAATGTAAAACTCTCTAAGTTTATTATACTTAAACGTATACTCCTTCTATCCCAATTTTTTTTTCTTTTTAGTCGGTCTAAAAAGAACGATACTTTTCTATATTTAGTAACAATTTAGATTTAAAACACTCATTTTACCCTTAATGAGATGATTTATAGCCACACAAATATCTATACCTCGTTTTAAATCACAAGTTTTAAAAATTTTCCTTTTTTTATTAAACTCAGTGCCCAGTTAAATATCGTCATTGGGATAGAGGGCATAGTATATTAGTGATTGAAGTTGAACACCAATAGTTCTTTCTTTGACATCTGAAATGAAGAATTCACTAGGTAGGTTAAAAGCGGTGAATTCTTTTTAGCTTACCAAAAGGATAATGTGTTGATTTAGTTATCATATGTTGTAGTGAATAACGTTATTTCTTATGCTGGTGCCTGTGCAAGAATAAGTAAATTGTTATTACTTATTGCCACCTCTGTAGAGATTATGTAGTGTTAAAGATGATTTTGGTTACATTGTTGTAAATATATTTAAGCAACCGTGACGATCACCTCGAGGCAAATAAGACTTTGTCCAGCAAATATGACTGTGAAATATGACTGTGAAGAGTTAAATTACTTTTATCACAACGAGTATGCCAAGAAGAATAACAAAAAACTAAAGACACTAATTGCTGCATACAAGGAGTTGCAATCCATTCAGAGACACATTTGGAGATGTAGAAGGTCGTTTTTCATCCACCGCTATTTGGTGCACCGCCCCAGTAGGCTACAATAGGTTGCACAGGCAGTTACCTAATGTGTGCGAGCAACATATGCGAAGAAGCTATTAGAAAAACACAGGATGGAAGCGAGTCTAAGAGTACTAGGAGATGTGTTTCTCGTGTTTTAATAACGAGAGAAAGCATGTTAGGTATGACTTGAGGATAAGACGAGAATCAAATAATCAACTTGTGGATATAATTGACCTTAGAGAGCTCAAGAAGGTGAGGGATGAGCTCACTCACAAAGTTATTTTATTTTCAGTTGGAAGAACAGTTAGCGTTCCAATTTTGGAGGAGATGTAAGTTGAAGCAGATGAAATGGGGTTGGTGGAAAGAACTACGATACTCGGCTTTATTTGAGCCTACTAGTCTTTGGCATCCTCGGCGAGGAGGAAGCAGGTGCTCGAGGATATGTTGGTTTATAGAGTAAGTATTGAGTCTAAATCCAAAATCTTGCTACTAAGAGAAAAAATTCCTTTTTCATATTGAGAAGACACAAAAATTGGGACGAAAGAGATTTAGTCAAATAATTCTTTTAGATTTAACATGAATACCATATCACTTTTAAGGATAATGCTTCTTCCCAATGAATAAATTTTAGTAAGAAATAAATGGTGTGTTAATTTGACTGAGCAAAAAGTTAAGAATGTACAAAAGAATTTTGTGATCTTAAACTAAAAGTGTATATAATATATCATAAATACTTGTTGAATTTTGTGATTTTAAACATATCATATCAAACTTATAAGGGCAAATATATATGTTCTAACTAAAAAATTACTAAATATAGAAGAACATATATAACTAGATGATTATAAATAGAATTCTTTCAAATACGTGAACTAATCAATTAATGTTAAATCTTTAAGTTAAGTCTATTGAGATTGGGGATGGTAATAGGATGTGATGGCACTACTAAAAATAATTTTTTTTCGGTCGAATAAATAGACCGAATTTGATCAATTTTAATGGATTACTAACAAAAAATCGACCAAAATGGGTGAGTCGAAAATAAGTTGGCCGAAACAAGAACGATCGACACGATCAGTAAAGCCCAATTGACACAATCAGTTAATTGGAGGGAAAACAAGCTAAAAAATTTAAAATACAAAACGAGTCCGTCGATTTTCTTAAATTACGATTATGATTGAAATTTGACGGTGTTTTTAAAAACCGATTGATTCCGTAGATTTTCTTAAATTATATATTTATAAAATACATGTGAATACTTAATTTCTGACCATTCTTGAATTTTATTTTCACACATTTCACCAATACCTCACTTCCCACTCCATCATTCCCGCTCACATTTTCTCCACGCGTGTCCTCACTCATGTCCCCTACTCTTTGTTCCCATTCATGTCCCCCACTCACAACCCCCATATCCCTATTTCCTTCACGGACATACACACACAATATTCATTCACTTTCTATTATCTCTCTTATAAAACAAAATCCTCTATATAGTTGGACCCCCCC
>AWOL01S0010103.1:27035-49260 GCA_000715115.1 Nicotiana otophora
CACCACTAATTTCCAGCCCCAAAATCACGCCAACAACAGCCTCAAACTTTGCACCAAAACACGTCTGAAACCAAGCTCTAAAACCAGCTTCCTCTCCACCCCGAAATACCCAAAAAATGACCTCCAAAGCCACCCCATTGTAGCTCAAAAAATGAGCTGAAAACTGTCCATCAACCAGCCCTTGAACTACCTCAAAAACAGTGGCAAAAATATCCAAAAACAATTCGAAAATCAGCTCCAAAACACCATCGTGTTTAGCCCCAAAATCCAGCCAAAACAATCCCCCAAAACGTTCAAAAAAGAGCAGCTCAAATTTCTGCCATTTTCGCTGAAAAATCATCCCAGAAACACCATGAAAACAGTCCCAAAATCAGTCCAAAATTCCAGCCAAACGCTACTGAAAAAAGCCACTAAATCACTATTAAAACCTGAGTTCATCCCAAATCTCTTGAAAAATTCGAGGCAAAACCCATTCGAAAGGTCCGGTTGCCGTCGAGTGCGAGCTCGTCCGAGCTCCGTCCGTTAGCTCCGCTTCAGTTTCTCTGTTTTCTCATTGGGTTTGACATTTGCAACTGTACCAGCTAGTTTATTCGAATTTTCTTATCAATACATTGGAAAAGTTTCATTGCTCAAAGTCCGATTTTTTTTCTTTCTTTTACTACTCTAATTCATTTCTCTATGATTTAAATTTTTTAGATACATGTTACTGATGCTTTACTTCTTCACTTCTTATGTGTGTTTGCTTTTGGATTCTTAATGTTATTAGTGGCAGTGAATTTTATGAGATATAAGTACTAATATTTTTATAGTAGAAAGTATAAAGGTTTTATAAGGACTTTTAGGAGTAGACCGAATTTGTTGAGTTGATGAACTAAGAATTCTGTTGGATTTAACTTTTTTTTTGTCACTTCTATTTACTGTGAAGTTTATGGGAAGTTGCACCCAGTTTAATTAGATGAAATAAATAATTGGGTCACAGCCTAAGAAGAAAGATGAAATGGATTTTAGAATAATTAATTTGTTGTGAGGGTTTGACTAACATTAATAATGCTTGGGTCTTGAGATTTGCACGAGAGCTGACCCAAAGTTAATAAATCAAAATCGGGCTCATTTCTTTCATAACTAAGTAGTTGTTATACTTAGTCCACAAAGCTAAACTACCTTTCTTCCATAACTCTTGCCTCACAAGTCACAACAATCTCAAATTAGTTTAGGAAGATAATAACTCACAAATCGCTAGTATGCTTTAGGCGCATAGTAATAAATCAATTATTATGATTGTGTACACGTTCGCGTGACATAGTTATGTTTCCCAAATTAAAGGCAAAGTACGCGTACGCGTGACTTTGACAAAATAATATTTATATTAATAAAGGGTGATTAACCGTGTACACGTACGCGTGACATGATTTTAGCGCCCCAAAATGGATTCACGCACATGTGATCCGTTTCAAAGATAAATTCATAACGCCATAATTAAAAGCGGATAGGTAAAACATGGAAATCCATTAAAACACAGTTTGTTCAAAGTTAATTCAAGCCAAATGTAGTCAATAAAATGGCTGTGCTAGAACCATGGGACTTGGGGAATGCCTTATACCTTCTCCCCGGTCAATAGAATTTCTTACTTGGACTTTATTTTCGCAGACCAATAATAATAGAGTCAAACCTTCCATTGACTAGGGATTCAAATAAAAGGTGACTTGGAACACCCAAAAATTCAATTCCAAGTGGCGGCTCTGTAAATAAAATAATTCCTACTCAAGTTTGTCACTTTAATTGGAAAAATTCTTTAACCCACAACGATTCATAACATATATCTTTTTGGGGTTAAAAGGGGGAGTGACACCTATGACGACTCTGCTGGGGACTAACCAGAATTTGAGCTTGTACATGTTGATTTTTATTTGGCTTTATTAATTTTGTATATACTCTGATTTATTTGGGCCTAATGTGCTACTTGTCTGCTTTTTACCGCTTTGATATTGTTGAATTGTACATATAAATTGTCTTCTCACGCACCCCCTAAGTCTTCTTGAAATTAAATTGGGCATTTGCTTGATATAGCCCGCTTTCTTTGAAATAGCCGAGGTGTTTGTCACCCGGTGAAGTATTTTAGTCACATATGTTTTAGGCAGGAAACACCACCAGCTAAGCCGGAAAGTAATGCTATCGGTACGCTGACCCTCCTCGGTCGAGTTGTCCGCTCGAGTAAGCCAGTCTAGATACCTTCTCCCTCAGGATTTTAAACTAGAAGAACAAACCTCATGTCGGATATCCCTGGTAGGTTCGCTTTATTTGCATCACGTGCATTTGACTTAGCAGGGGTCGGCACAGGGGCCGAGTTCTGTTTTAGGACATGTACCTTGTTGAGACCATTATGTCTTATTATATGCTACTTATTGCATTATTTGATAGACTTGCATATTGACCGACTTTATCATAAATCAGTTGAGTGAACAGAGAAAACAAAAAGAAAAGAAATGACGTGGTCTAGTGTGTACGGTTTTTAAAGATTAATTTTCATAAAATCAAAAAAGAGAAAAATAGTTGGTTGGACCAAATTACGCGGGTCTGATTCTCACCGGATGTGAGATACGTAGGCAAACCTCAATGGTTTTGCCCCCAATTTTCCAAAAAAATAAATTCAAAAATATTTTCCCTTTCCTTAATTCCCTCATTAGAATTCTTTCCTTAGAAAATCCAAAAAAAAAAAACTAAATCCAAAAATATTTTTCTTATTTTTCGAAGTCTTTCATTCGATTAAAATAAAAAAAGAAAAAAAAATTCAAATCAAAATTCAAAATATTTTCATCCTTCTTAAGAATTCCTTCTTTTAAAATAAAATTTCAAAATTCCATAAAAAGAAAAAACTCCAAAAAAATTATATTTAAAAGTCTTTATACAAAAAAAAGAAAAAAGAAAAATGAGTTAGTCTATTCCTGATCTTTCCTGAACTATGTAATGATCTGATTCATGTGACGTCATGATATGTAGGCAATCCCTATCGAATTCGATCATAACCATTAAATAAACCGAGTGAAAAAAAGAGAAGAAAGAAAAAGAAAGAAAGGAGTGACAAAAAATAACAAAGAAAAACAAAGAGCGAAAAACAACAAAAAAAAAGAAGCAAGAGTGAAAAAATCCAAAAAGATAACTCTTTGCCCAATTTGACAAAGAAAATCGCATAAAGTTTTCGTGGGTATGTTGTCAAATGGCGTGAGCAAGCAACTAGGGTAAAGCCTCCAATGGACGAAGCAGAAATATTTATGGTCTTTCTACAGGCCCAAGAGGCAGACTGCTTCCAGAAATATGATATCCGTTATGGGTAATCCGTTCGCCGAAGCTATCAAAATTGGGGAGATGGTAGAAAATGGTTTAAAAACAGGCCGAATCTTGAGTTATGCTGCCTTTAAGGCCACATCACAGACCGTTCAGAATGGTTCGGGGGAGGGGGGTTTGATAAACAGAAATAGGAGGAAAGAGGGAGCCATGATGGCTTCGAGCTCGAAGGGGGCCCGCAGGCCATTCAACCAATCATATATGCTTCCTAAGGTCCCATAACACTATTATCCCCATCAAGATACTTCTTATGTCGTGGCACCGCCTCCATATGCGGTGATGAATGCGCAACCTTATACGCGGCCACAACATTATACACAAAACTGAACTCCACATCCTAAAAATGCCCGTCCCTACCAAGCTCCATATAAGATTGTAACGACCCGGCCAATCGTTCTAAAAGTTGTAGCCCCGTTTTCTTATTTACTACTCATTCTGTACTTTATAACTGTTGTGTGACTTTCCAGGGTAATTGGTTCGGCTCCGATGAGGTTTTTAGGATGAATTGGAACACTTAGTTTCAAAGTTTAAAACTTAAGTTGAAAAGGTTGGATGGATGTCGACATATGTGTAACCGACCCCGGATTAGAATTTTGATGACTCCAACAACTCAGTATGGTGATTTTGGACTTAGGAGCGTGATCATAATTTTATTTGAAAGTCCGTAGTTAAATTAAGTTTGAAATGGCTAAAATAGGAATTTAATTTTGGAAGTTTGACCGAGGAGTTGAATTTTTGATATCGGAGTCGGAATCCGATTCTGAAAATTTAAATACCTCCGTTATGTCATTTATGACTTATGTGCAAAATTTAAGGTCAATCGGACTTGATTTGATAGGTTCCGGCATCGAATGTAGAAGATGGAAATTCTTAAGTTTCATTAAGCTTGAATTGGGGTGTGATTTGTGATTTTAGCGTTATTTAATGTGATTTGAGGTTTCGACTAAGTCCGTATGATGTTTTAGGACTTGATGTATTTGGTTGAGGTTCCGAGGGCCTCGAGTGAGTTTCGGAAGGTTAACGGATCAATTTCGGACTTGGTTAGAGCCGCAAGAGGCCGGGGTCGGGGCAGAGGTCGTGCTAGAGGCCTAGAAATACCACATGGTGCAGCCAGAGCACCTGCACAAGCTGCTGCAGCAGAGCCACCAATAGCTCCAGTTGGAGAACAAGCACCTGAGACGCCTATTACTACCCCTGCATTTTAGGAGACTCTTGCCCAGTTTTTGAGCATGTTTGGCACTCTAGCTCAGGCAGGGTTAATTCCACTTGCTCCTGCCACATCTCAGGCCGGGGGAGGAGCACAGACTCCCGCCGCCCATACCCCAGAACCATGGGCCTATGTTGACCATGCCCTAGAGGTTATACAAGTGCAACCAGTTGTCCTAGTTTGGCCTGAGGTTAGGACATCAGCTTCAGAGGGGGAGCAACTCAGGCTCAAGAGGTACAATAAGTACCACCCTTCCACTTTCAGCGGTTTAGCTTAAGAGGATGCTCAGGGTTTTCTTGAGGAGTGTCACCGTATCCTCCGTACCATGGGTATTGTGGATTTCAGTGGGGTTTCTTGCACGACATTCCAGCTTAGAGGAGCGGCCTAACTAGTGGTGGAAGGCATATGAGTTGGATAGTCCGGTTGAGGCAGCTTCACTTACTTGGACTCAATTTTCTGATATGTTCTTGAGGGAATATATTCCTCAGAGTCTTAGAGATGCACATCGCACAAAGGTTGAGCAGCTGGGCTAGGGTTGTATGACCGTGTCCGAGTATGCGGTCCGATTCAGTGATTTGGCTAGACATGCACCAGCCTTAGTTGCTACTGTTCGAGAGCGGGTTCACAGATTTATTGAGGGTCTCCACCCTAGTATCAGATTCAGTATGGCCCGAGAGCTAGACATGGACATCACATACCAACAGGTGGTGTCAATTACTAGGAGATTGGAAGGTATGCGCACCCGGGAGAGGGAAGAGAGGGAAGCTAAGAGACCCCGAGATTCTAGCACATATAATAATTCTCATGCCCCAGCTGCAGCCCGTCATGATAGAGGCTATATGAGTCGTCCTATTCATTCAGCACTTCCAGCTTCCAGCGGTATTCCGGCTACTCCCAGACCTCAGGTTCCATATTATGCACCACCAGTCTCTACTGTACCTCCTGTACGGGGTGCTTTTAGGGGGAAATCTAGTCGATCAGGCCCAATCCAGTCCCAGCAGCCACGTCCTCCAAGGGCTTGTTTTGAGTGTGGTGACACTCGTCATATAGTGAGGTATTGCCCCAGATTTAGGAGGGGTGCACCTCCACAGATTTCTCAGGCCCCACCCATTCCACAGGGCCCTCAGGATTCTCAGGCCATGATTACTGCACCAGTTGCCACTTCACCTGCATAGCCAGCCAGTGGTAAAGGTCGGACAGGTAGAGGTCGCCCTAGGGGGGGAGGCTAGGCCAGATATTATGCCCTTCCTGCTAGGATAGAGGCCGTTGCATCCGATTTTGTTATCACATGTATTATTCCGGTCTATCTTAGAGATGCATCAGTCTTATTTGATCCAGGCTCAACCTTATTCTTATGTGTCATCTTATTTTCCCCGTATTTGGGCGTATCCCGTGATTCCTTGAGTTCTTCTGTTTTTGTATCTACACCCGTGGGTGAATCTATTATTATGGACCGCGTGTGTATCGGTCGTGTTTAATTGTTATTAGTGATTTTGAGACCAGAGCTGATTTATTATTGCTCAGTATGGTGGATTTCGATATTATTTTGGGCATGGACTGGTTGTCGCCCTATCAAGCTATTCTTGATTGTTATGCCAAGACGGTGACGTTGGCTATGCTAGGTCTACCGCGGCTAGAGTGGAGAGGTACCTCATATTATGTTCCTAGCAGGGTTATTTATTTCTTAAGGCTCAACGAATGGTTGATAAGGGGTGTGATACGTATCTGGCCTATGTGAGATATGTTAGTGTTGATACTCTTACTGTGGAGTCAGTTCCTATAGTAAGGGATTTTCCTGATGTATTTCCTGCGGATCTTCCGGATATGCCACCCGACATGGATATTAACTTTGGCATTAATTTGTTACCGGATACTCAACCCATTTCTATTCCACCATATCGTATGGCCCCAGCAAAGTTGAAGGAATTAAAAGAACAGTTACAGGAGTTGCTTGATTAGAGCTTCATTCGGCCTAGTGTATCGCCTTGGGGTGCTCCTGTCTTATTTGCGAAGAAGAAGGATGGTTCTATGCGCTTATGTATTGATTATCGTCATCGGAACAAGGTTACAATGAATAACAAGTATCCATTTCCACGTATTGATGACCTATTTGATCAGTTTCAGGATGCCAGAGTGTTCTCTAAGTTCGATTTACGTTCAGGCTATCATCAGTTGAAGATTCGGGAGCCAGATATCCCGAAAACTGCTTTTAGGACTCGGTATGGTCATTATGATTTCCTTGTAATGTCATTTGGGCTAACCAATGCCCCAACATCATTTATGCACGTAATGAATAGTGTATTTTAGCTCTATCTTGATTCTTTCATCATTGTGTTTATTGTCGACATTCCGGTGTATTTCTGGAGTCGGAAGATATTGAGCAACACCTGAGGAGTGTGCTTCAGACTTTGAGAGAAAAGAAGTTATATGCAATATTTTTAAAGTGTGAATTCTGGCTTGATTCAGTGAGATTTTTGGGTCATATAGTTTTGTGCGAGGGGATCAAGGTAGATCCGAAGAAGATTGAGGCCTGCAGAGTTGGTCCAAACTGTCCTCAACTACAGAGATCCAAAGTTTCCATGGTTTGGGAGGGTATCATTGCCGATTTGTAGAGGGTTTCTCTTTTATTGCTGCATCTATGACCAAATTGACCCAAAAGGGTGCTCCGTTCAGGTGGACCGAGGAATGTGAGGAGAGCTTCCTAAGGCTCAAGACAGCTTTGACTACAGCCCTAATATTAGTATTACCTATCGGTTCAGGGTCTTATACTGTGTATTGTGATGCGTCGCGTATTGGTCTCGGCGCAGTGTTAATGCAAAATGGTAGGGTGATTGCCTATGTGTCTAGACAATTAAAGGTACATGAGAAGAATTATCCGGTCCATGACCTTGAGTTAGCAGCTATTGTTCATGCCTTGAAGATTTGGCGGCATTATTTGTATGGTGTCCATTGTGAGGTCTACACCGATCACCGGAGTCTACAACATCTGTTTAAACAGAAGGATCTTAATTTGCGGTAGCAGAGATGGTTGGAGTTGCTTAAGGATTATGATATTACCATTCTCTATCATCCTAGGAAGGCCAATGTAGTGGCCGATGCCTTGAGTCGTAAGGCGGAGAGTTTGGGTAGCTTAGCATATTTATCGGTAGCTGAGAGGCCTTTAGCCTTGGATGTTCAGGCCTTGGCCAACCAGTTTGTCAGATTGGATATTTCCGAGCACAGCCGAGTTTTGGCTTGTGTGGTTTCTCAGTCTTCTCTTTATGATCGTATCAGGGAGCGTCAGTATGCTGACCCCCATCTGCCTTTCCTTAAGGATATAGTTTAGCACGGTGATGCTAATGAAGTCACTATTAGAGATGACGATGTATTACGGATGTAGGGCAGGCTATGTGTGCCTAATGTAGATGGTTTGTGTGAGTTGATTCTCCAGAAGGCTCACAGTTTGAGGTACTCCATTCATCCTGGTACCGTGAAGATGTATCAGAACTTGAGACAACACTAATGGTGGAGGCGGATGAAGAAAGACATAGTGGAATATGTAGCTTGGTGCCTAAATTGTCAGCAGGTGAAGTATGAGTCTTAGCGTCCAGGTAAGTTACTTCAAAAGTTAAAGATTCTAGAGTGGAAATGGGAGCGGATCACTATGGATTTCGTTGTTGGACTCCCACGGACTCAGCGAAGGTTTGATGTAGTCTGGGTGATTGTGGATAGGTTGACCAAGTCAGCTAATTTCATTCCTATGATGACTACCTATTCGTCCGAGCAGTTGGCTCGAATTTATATCCGCGAGATCGTCAGGCTTCATGGCGTACCGGTATCCATCATCTCTGATCGGGGTACGCAATTTACATCATGGTTCTGGAGGGCTGTATAGTAGGAGTTAGGTACTCGGTTGAGTTGAGCACATCATTTCACCCTCAGACGGACGGACAGTCCGAGTGCACTATTCAGATACTGGAGGATATGCTCAGCGCTTGTGTGATAGATTTTGGGGGTGCTTGGGATCAATTCTTGCCACTTGCGGAGTTTGCTTATAAAAACTGCTACCAGTCGAGCATTCAGATGGCTCCGTATGAGGCCTTGTATGGTAGGAGGTATCGGTCTCCGGTGGGTTGGTTTGAACCGGGCGAGGCTAGGCTATTGGGTATAGACTTGGTTCAGGATGCCTTGGAAAAGGTTAAATTGATTCAGGATCGAATTCGTATAGCCCAATCTAGACAGAAGTGTTATGCAGATCGGGAGGTTCGTGATGTTGCATTCATGGTTGGCGAGTGGGTCTTGCTACGGGTTTCGCCTATGAAGGGTGTGATGAGGTTCGGGAAGAAGGGCAAGTTGAGCCCGAGGTATATTGGGCCTTTTGAGATTCTTGGGAGAGTTGGAGAGGTGGCTTACATACTTGCACTACCACCTAGTCTCTCTGCAGTTCATCCGGTATTTCATGTTTCTATGCTCCGGAAGTATCAGAATGACCCGGCTCATGTGTTGGATTTCAGCTCAGTCCAGCTAGACAAGGATCTATCTTATGTTGAGGAGCCACTGGCTATTTTGGACAGGCATGTTCGAAAGCTGAGGTCGAAGAACATTGATTATGTGAAGATTCAGTGGAGGGGTCATCTGGCCGAGGAGACGACTTGGGAGACCGAGCATGATCGCAGCTGTTATTCTCATATTTTCACCACTCCAAGTATAATTCTAAACCCGTTCGAGGACGGACATTTGTTTAAGAGGGGGAGGATGTAACAACCCGGCCAGTCGTTTTAAAAGTTGTAGCCCCATTTCCCCATTTACTTCTCATTATGTACTTTATAACTGTTATGTGAGATGCCGGGATAATTGGTTCGGGTCCGATGAGGTTTTTAGAATGAATTCGAACACTTAGTTCCAAAGTTTAAAACTTAAGTTGAAAAGGTTGGCTGGATGTCGACCTATGTGTAAATGACCCTAGAATAGAATTTTGATGATTCCAACATCTCCGTATGGTAATTTTGGACTTAGGAGCGTGATCAAAATTTTATTTGGAAGTCTGTAGTTAAATTAGGCTTGAAATGGCTCAAATAGGAATTTAAGTTTGGAAGTTTCACTGTGGAGTTGATTTTCTGATATCGGGGTCGGAATCCGATTCTGAAAATTTGAATAACTCCGTTATGTTATTTATGACTTGTGTGCAAAATTTGAGGTCAATCGAACTTGATTTAATAGGTTCCGGCATCGAATGTAGAAGTTAGAAATTCTTAAAGTTTCATTAAGCTTGAATTGGGGTGTGATTTGTGATTTTAGCATTATTTGATGTGATTTGAGGTTTCGACTAAGTCCGTATGATGTTTTAGGACTTGTTGGTGTATTTGGTTGAGATCTCGAGGGCCTCGGGTGAGTTTCGGAAGGTTAACAGATCAATTTCGAACTTGGAATGCTGCTAGAAATTTTCTGATGGCTGTTATGGTTTCCTTCTTCGCGTTCGCGAGGGCAGTCTCGCGTTCGAGAAGAGTAAATTTGGACTGGCACATTTTGCGCTTTGCGTTTGCGACTGAGGGCACGCGTTCGCGAAGGGTCTAGGTGCAAAGTTTGGCGTTCACGATCGAAGCCTCACTTTCGCGAAGGGGAAAAGACTGGAGAGGATTTTTGCCTTAGCATTCGCGAAGGCCAATCCAGGCATTGCATCGCGTTCGTGCGGTTGCCTTCACGTTCGCGAAGGGCAATGTTTGGCAGCATAATTTTGTGCTTCGCGAACGCGAGGCACTGACCGTGTTCGCGAAGAAGAAACCACTGGACAGAATGTTTAAGTTCTGAAAATGGGACTTCGTCCCATTTTCTATTTTTACCAAATTGGAGCTCGGGAAGAGGCGATTTTCAGGAGATTTTCAAGAAAAACATCGGGGTAAGGTTTCTTAACTCAATTTTGGTTAGATTACCCGAATCCATCATTGTTTTTATCATTTAATTGGTGAATTAAGTTGGAAAAGTTTGAAAACACTCTTGGATAGATTTGAGGATTTGAGGGTCGAATTATTATTGGAATTTAGTCATTTTGGTATGGTTAGACTCGTGGTTGAATGGGCTTTCATATTTCGTAATGTTTGCCAGATTCTGAGATGTGGGCCCCACGAGCGATTTTTGGGTTAATTTCGGATTTTTTTTGAAAAATGTAGTATTTTCTTATGGAATTGATTTTATAATTGTTGTTGACTGTATCGAATTAATTATGACTAGATTCGAGCCGATCAGTGTCGGAAAATCGAGGAAAAGGCATACTACTTGACTAATTGAGCGCGGTTTGAGGTAAGTGACTTGTCTAACCTTGTGTGGGGGAAATTCTGCTTAGGATTGATATTGATGTGATAATTGTAATGTGTTGAAAGTCGCGTACACGAGATGACGAGTGTGTACACGGGCTAAATGGGGAAGATTATGTTTTTAAATTGTGTAGATCACTGTTGCATATTAATTAAATTATTTTATTTTGTTATATTCTTCATCATTGATCTGATTTTTATACTTTAAATTTGCTTGACCTTTTCCTGCTAGTTGTTTTACCTGTATAGTTGAAACTTGGTTTCTTAATGTTGAATTTCTTTAATTGAAATATTATTAATATAAAGTTTTGGATATTTTGAAATGGGTACGGAGGCAACATATTAAAAGTTTTTGAAATATTATTTTTGCCGAGTTATTTATTCCCGAATATTTTGCGAGAGTTTTGTACTCATTGTGATTGCCGTGAGCTCCCTGTTGTGGAAAATATTGTTGATGTTATTTATTTTGGCAAATTGAAATATTTGGGCACTTGAGGTAAAAATTGTGATATATTGTGATATTGATACGCATGCGGTGGTATAAGGTCTGGGTGTTGAAACGCATGCGGTGAGATAAGGGTGGCTTGATACGTGTGTCTAGTAGGGGAACTACTAGAAGTCATGCAGTGTGATAAGGGTGGATAAAACGTGAGATGCTATTTGGGGAAAAATATTTTCTTTAAAATTAAATGTGAAGGCTCCCGCGGTAATATAAGAAAATGAGATATTGTGAATTTATTTATGATTTGGGACTACGAGGCGGTACCTCGGGAGTGCCCTTGTTGATATTTATTTATGGCCGCAGTTAGCTTTGATTATTGTTGTGATTTTCTTAAAGTTGAAAATTTCTGTTTTGTTTATGCGAGGTATTTGTTTCCCTAATTTTTGTGTAATTAAATGGTGACATACTACTTGATTCATTTCCATTGTCATTTTATTGTTATTACATTGTTAAACATGTCACCATGTCTTTTATTATTCCAGTAGGGCCTGACCTGACCTCGTCACTACTCTACCGAGGTTAGGCTTGGCACTTACTGGGTACCGCTGTGGTGTACTCATACTACGCTTCTGCACATCTATTTGTGCAGATCTAGTTACTTCCTATCAGACCAGGTATCAGTGAGCTAGCTGAACGCGAAGACTTCAAGGTATATCTACCAGTCCGCAGACCTCAGAGTCCCCTTCTATCCTTATTATGTTGTTTTCCCTATTCACATTAGACTCTGATGTATAAAGATATTCGTACTACTTCTTTAGAGCTTGTGACTTGTATTTCAACGGATTTTTGGAATTTTTTTTATGTACTGAGAAGTTGAGATTTTAAAAGTTTTTAATTGTTATTTTGATTATTCCGCATATTGAAAGGCTTAGACTAGGTGCCATCACGACATCCTACGGAGGGAAATTTGGGGTCGTGACAAAGACCCAACCAAATGTTCTCTAATACAATCCTCGCCCAAGGGAGCCCCTCAGAAGGAATCAGTTCACCCTTGTTGGTGAATCATATTCAAGTTTGTTTCAAAAGCTAATAGGGATAGGTTTGCTGCAGCCAGTGGCCCTGAACCGGCCAAACCCCGAGTCCCCCCTAGCATCAAGATGATGCCAGATGTGAATACCACGCTGGAGCAGTGGACATGATACATAGGACTGTTGGACCCTCAAAAGGGCAGTTGAAGAATTGATGATCCATAATTGAAAGCCACAGTAGCCATTGCCGCGGAAGAACAAAAACCTAAAAACGGGCGCCAAACCTGAAAAGTTCTCTGTCATATTTGAGTTTCGGTAGCCGGTCTTACTATCTTTTCTGCGTCAGATTATTTCTGGGTGTAATCCAGATGGTTTACTTCACTGCTTTGCTTTATGATGTAAACCCTTCTATCTTTTATTTTTTTTTAAAAAAAAAGATCAAATGAAATTAATATTTCATTGTCCAGGAATGTTTCTTTTCTTAATCTTGCCATTTTTGTTATTCTCTTTTCAGTTATGTTAATGTAGATTTTAATGACATGGCATACTTGCGGATTTCAGCCCAGATCTAAGACGCTATCAGACCCCAAAATAATAAATCAAGAAACATAATTTTTTGAAGACAAGGCTTGTAACAGAATAAATAGAAAATTAGAACGAAGTTGAGATTCCCTCTCTTCAGATTATTGTTGAAGTTGAGATTGAGGATAAAGATTGGGTCCCGAACCGATTGGAATAATTGACATTGACTGAAGAAAAACAATTGGCTGCAGTTTGCCACGGGCAGTTGTACCAACAAAGAATGACCCATGTCTACAACAAGAAAGTGAGGCCCGGGAAATTTGAAATAGGACAACTCATTCTGAGACGTATCCTCCTACCTCATGAAGAAGCTAATGGAAAATTGGCTCCAAATTGAAAAGGTCCACACATGACCTTTATATAGCATTAATGTTCTCTAATTTGGATGACGAAGGCTTTCATTCTCGCTATCTAAACATCATTAACCCTTTTGCCAACCCTTTGAGCCAGTTACCTTTCTTTGATTACCTTATTTGGAACCTGAAGATGTTATTAAAAAAAACAAGAAAGAAAAAAAATGAAAAAAAGAAAAAAAAGAGAGAAAGAAGAAGAAAAGAAAGACAAAAGAAAATAAAAAACAAAGTTCATTGAACTACGTTCGACTTGATTCCGAAAGGATACATAGGCAGTCTCTCTAGGGTTCAGTCACACCAAAATAAAAATTTATATTCCCCCCAAAATTGAAACTAGTTCGGTAATGGTCTCGCCTGAGAGGTTCCAAAGTTGTAATTCAATCCAAATTATTTTTATCCAAATCCCTTTCAAGTCCTTCCGATCAATCAACGAGAATGTTCAAAATTGGAGGATACAACCACTTCGATCTGGTGCAACCAAAATGAGAGAAATAAAATGAGAGAGTCTTATTGGACAAAACCCTCATAGGCACCGTAAGGCAATGGTGAGTAAAGAAACTAAAATGAGAGAGTTTGTTTAGTGAAAACTTGCAAGGAGCACTATAGGGCGATGGTGAGAAGAGAGAGGTAAACTGGTAAAAATCCACAAAGGGCGCCACTGATCGAAAAGAGGATCCTCACAGCCATTGGCATCGACATAGTCCTGGGCAAGGTTTCTTGATTTCGAGGCAAAAGTTGTGATGAATTTCTGAGAGTCGGACTTTTTACATAGATCAGACATCCATTCCAAAAGGCATGTCATGTTCACTAAAGTCCGCATGTACTCCAGATAAGTCCTTCTTTCCTTTTCCAGAAAGGGATACCTCTTGTCTAAATTCATTGTCCATGCCATTATTTGTTGTTCTTTGAATCCCTTTCGGTCTAACTCTGTTCCAAAACTAAGGCGAAGAAAGGATGGCAAGACTGATTTACATGGCTTTTGTTTGATACAATCTAATATTCAAGAGGCACCCAGCCTCGGCAGGGTCATTAAGTCAACCCCAACTGGCCATGGTGGCTGATGCTTTGAAATAAAAAACTCTCGAAAGGAGGAAATCAAATTCAAAGCGCCTACAAGGGCAAAATGAAGTTGAAAAGGTTAAGTCCCAAGTGGCTAATAGTTTTGGCAAAGTTTGAAAAGCCAAAGGTTCCCCAATGCTCTGAAATTGAAAGTTTTGGAGGAGAGAAGTCGAATGTGAAATGCCACAAAGGCAAAATAAAGTTGAAAAGGTTAAGTCCCACGCGACCAACCATCATGTAAAAGTTTGAAAAGTCAAAGGCTCTATGAGGCCAGAAATGCAAGTGGTATTCAGGAAACATCTAGTGGCAGGTTGAAATCATCATCAAAATAAGATGGGCACAAAGCCAAGCTTCCAAAGACATCAAGGCCACAAACCGACTACCACTTTTAAAACTCACAATTTTTCTTTGTTTTAAAGCAGGAACAAAACAGTGCAGAATGGCGAATCTTAAAGGACGAATGTCACCAAAGGTAAGTTTCCGCAAAATCTCCATTTTCTTTTATTTTAAGCATGCATCACTATTGTTCATACATATCATTTTCATAGCTTAACCCAGGTAGAACTTTTTCGCCTAGGGGGATCCTGCTCATAGTTCTGGGTAGAAGTACTCTTCACTCAGGATGTTTTACGTAGCTTAACCCAGGTAGAACCTTTTCGCCTAGGGGGATCCAGCTCCTAGTTCCGGGTAGAAGTACTCTTCGCTCAGGATGTTTTACGTAGCTTAACCCAGGTAGAACCTTTTTTGCCTAGGGGGATCCAACTCATAGTTCCGGGTAGAAGTACTCTTCGCTCAGGATGGTTTACGTAACTTAACCCAGGTAGAACCTTTTCACCTAGGGGGATCCATCTAATATTTTCGGGTAGAAGTACTTTTTGCCCAGGCTTGTTTTACGTAGCTTAACCCAAGTAGAACCTATTCGCTTAAGGGGATCCAACTCATATTTCCGGGTAGAAGTATTTTTCGCCCAAGCTTTCTTTCATAGCTTAACCTAGTTAGAACCTATTCGCCTAGGGGATCCAGCTCATATTTCCGGGTAGAAGTACTCTTCGCTCAGGCTGTTTTACGTAGCTTAACCCAGGTAGAACCTTTTCGCATAGGGGGATCCAGCTCCTAGTTCCGGGTAGAAGTACTCTTCGCTCAGGCTGTTTTACGTAGCTTAACCCAGGTAGAACCTTTTCGCATAGGGGGATCCAGCTCCTAGTTCCGGGTAGAAGTACTCTTCGCTCAGGCTGTTTTACGTAGCTTAACCCAGGTAGAACCTTTTCGCATAGGGGGATCCAGCTCCTAGTTCCGGGTAGAAGTACTCTTCGCTCAGGCTGTTTTACGTAGCTTAACCCAGGTAGAATCTTTTCGCCTAATGGGATCCAGCTCATAGTTCCGGGTAGAAGTACTTTTCGCTCAGACTGTTTTCCATAGCTTAACTCAGGTAGAACCTTGTTTCCTAAGGGGATCTAGCTCATATTTCCTGGTAGAAGTACTCTTCGCCTAGGTTTGTTTTATATAGCATAACCCAGGTAGAACCTTTTCACCTATGGGGATCCAACTCATATTTTTGGGTAGAAGTACTCTTCACCCAGGTTGTTTTATGTAGCTTAACCGAGGTAGAACATTTTCGCCCAGAGGATCCAGCTCATATCAGTAGTACAGGGCATCAACCCCTGGTTATATTTCCTTTTCCGTAATACAGGGTACCAACCCCTGGTTATATTTCCTTTCAGTAATACATGGTGCCAATCCCTGGTTACTTTCCTTTCAGTAATACAGGGTGTCAACCCCTGGTTACATTCTTTTTCCGTAAGACAGGGTACCGACCCATGGTTACATTTCTTTTTAGTAATACAGGGCGCCAACCCCTGATTACATTTCATATCAGTAATACAGGGTACCAACCCATGATTATATTTCCTTTTAGTAACATATGGTGCATCACTCCCTAGTTGATTTGAGCTTAAATAAAGGGTACACCATTCCCTAGTCGCATTTTTCCAACATAAGGTACACCAATCCTTAGTTGAGATATCATTATTACTAGAAGGGTACACCATTCCAAAAAAAAAAAAATTATTATTGTGTTTTTCCAGGGTACATCATTCCCGACACTTTAGTGCTTTTAATATTTAGTATTTTGTTACAATAACTCACGAAATGTTCCTAGTAAAAACTGCGACAGAAAAGTTTTGTTCATTTGTTTGTTTTGGTGTCTGAGCAGGTTTTATGTAATGACCCAATCGGTCATTTTGACTTTTAGAATCCTGTTCCCTAAAATAAAACTCCACGTATGTACTTTTATTAATTTATAACTTGTGGGTATGGTTGGTTCGGGATTTGAAAGTGTTCGAGTTGAAATCTGACACCTGGTTCCTTAAGTTGGCTTTAAAAGGGCAAGTTTGGCTTTGGTCAATATTTTTAGAAAATGACCCCGAAATTGGGATTTGACAGTTCCAATAGGTTCGTATGATGGTTTCGGACTTGGGCGTATGTTCGGATCGGGTTTTGGATAACCTGGGAGCGTTTTGGCGCTTAATAATAAAATCAACTAATTGAAGGTTTAAAGTTCTTTAAATTTGGTTTGGAGTAGATTTTGGAGTAATTGAGGTCTGTTTGGAATTCCAAGTCTGAGAATAGCTCCGTATATTAATTTAAGACTTGTGCACAAAATTTGGTGTCATTCCGAGTAGTCTAAGTATGATTCGGCGCATTCGGAGAATTTGGAAAACTTGAAGTTCAAAATTTGATCCAATTTGGTTTTGGGGTGTGATTCTTGGATTTGTTGTTGTTATACATGTTTCGAGAGTTCGGCTAGGTCCGTATTATGATTATAGACTTGTTGGTGCCTTTGGACTGGGTCCCGAAGGGCTCGGGTATGTTTCGGACCGCCCGGAGCTAAATCTGAGAAACCACATTTTCCAGTTCTCGTTTCCTTCTTCGCGTTCGCAAAGGGAAAACTGGGGCAGGCGAGATTTTTCTCTTCGCGTTCACGAAGAATGGACTGCGTTCGAGAAGGGTAATGGCAGTGTGCATTGCGAACGCGTGAAGGCTTTCGCGTAGAAGGGCGAGTCCAGATGGGTATTGGGCATTAAAGCTTCGCGTTCGCGAAGGAGGCATCGCGTTCGTGAAGGCCAAGTTTGGCAGTGCATCACGTTTGCGAGAGGAGCCTCGCGTTCGCGAAGAGTAAAGTTGGGCAGCATATTTTTGTGCTTCGCGAACGCGAGACAAGGGTCGCGTTAGCGAAGAAGGAGCTTACTGTTCTAGACAGAATGTCTTAAAAACGGGATTCCACCATTTTTAACCTCATTTCTTCCATCCTCGGACAATTTTGGAGCTTTTTGAGAGAGGATTTCAACTAGCAACTTGAAGGTAAGTTAATTCTACACACTTTGAGTTAAATACATAGATTATGGGTGAATTTTAGGAATTTTACCATTTTGGGTTGGGTAATTTATTTAACGGAAAAGGTTTAAAAATGCCACTCAATTCCCAAAAATGGCCTATCTATGCCATCCGTTAAAAAGTTGGTTCATTCATGCCACTAAATTATATTTTTGGCTCATTCATGCCACTCAACTAACAGAAATGGCCTATCTATGCCATCCGTTTAAATGTTGGTCCATTTAGCCACTGAAATTATACTTTTGGCTCATTCATGTCACTCAACTAACTGAAATGGCCTATATCCGTTTAAAGATTAGTCCATTCATGCCACTGACGTTATACTTTTGGCCTATTTATGTAGTGTCTACTAACAATTCCATTTTATGGTTTTTCCGTAATAAGAATTAATTTTTCGACCCCGACTTTGCCATGTGTCATTATATTACTCGTTCTTCTTTACTTGACCCTACATTTCTTTTAACCCTAATTATGTATAATTAACCATGCTTAACCCAATAAAATCTAACTAGTCGTGATGACACCTAACCCAACCCGCTAGGTAAGCCAATTAACAACTATCCAATTTAATGAGATTTTTTAAAGACAGATAAATGATAAAATAAATTAACCTTAATATATTTCCCATGAAGATTTAATAAGTTATTTTATCATTTATTTTAAAGACTTAGTAGGCGTTTGGACATAAGAATTGTATAATTCAAAAAAATAGTGAAAATTATTTTCAAGTGAAAATGATATTTGAAATTTAGAGTTGTGTTTGGACATAAATTTCAGTTTGGGTTGTTTTTGAAGTTTTGTGAGTGAAAATTTTGAAAAATAATTTTTTGCAGTTTTTTAAATTTTCGAAAATTTCCAAAATGCATCTTCAAGTGAAAATTGGAAATTTTATGAATAAACGTTGATTTCGAAAAAAAGTGAATTTCTTTTGGAAAAATCTTCCATCAAATTTTATGTCCAAACGAGCTCTTAAAAATCTCCGTGTGAAATGTATTAAGGTTAAGTTATTTTATCATTTATCTGTCTTTAAAAAAATCTCATTAAATTGGATAGTTGTTAATTGGCTTACCTAGCGGGTTGGATTAGGTGTCATCACGGCTAGTTGGATTTTATCAAGTTGAGCATGGTTAATTATACATAATCAGGGTTTAAAAAATATAGGGTCAAGTAAAGAAGAACCAATAATATAAAGATACGTGGCAAAGCCGGGGGCGAAAAATTAATTCTTATTACGAAAAAATCATAAAATGGAATTATTAGTAGACATTGCATAAATATGCCAAAAGTATAACGCCACAGGCATGAATGGACCAACTTTTAAACGAATGGCATAGATAGGCCATTTCTGTTAGTTGAGTGGCATGAATGAGCCAAAAGTATAACTTCAGTGGCATGAATGGACCAACCTTTAAACAGATGGCATAGATAGGCCATTTTTGCTAGTTAAGTGGCATGAATGAGCGAAAAATATAACTTAGTGGCATGAATGAACTAACTTTTTAACGGATGGCATAGATAGGCCATTTCTGGGAGTTGAGTGGCATTTTTAGACCTTTTTCGTTTATTTAATAGCCTAAATTCGAATTATTAAATATGTATTAATTATTTTGTATAATATTTGGATAGTTTCAGATTTTTCGGCATCCAATTGAGAATTTAACGCGACGTGGTAATCGGAAAGTGGACTTTGAGACAAGGTAAGTCTCTTGTCTAATTTTGTAAGGGGAAATTTACCCCATAGGTGATTAAATTAAATAATTATGCTAATTGTGGGGGCTACGTACGCACGAGCTGACGAGAGTTCGTGCGTAGCTACTATTTATGCTAAAGTCCGGGTAGTTTAGAACTCAAATCATGAATTACTTGTGTAAATTGTATTCTTTATTTAATTAAATTTTTTTGATATATATATATATATATATATATTGTGAATTGTTAAAGAAAAATATTAAAAGATGAAAATATCATATGCTTAATTTTCTGTTTAAATTATTAATTGTTAAAAGAAATTGTTCATCCTCTCGAATTGATCTTATAATAAATATACTCTCCTTCCGGAGGTACATAAGAAAATGTCCTCCTTTCTTGTGGAGCAGGCCGAACGCCTCAGCAGGATAGATGCATCTATGGATCGCGCCGCACGTCCCTCGGCAGTGTACACGATACTTTGGATCGGGCCATACGACCTCGGTAGAAATCGTGCCTAATAATAATAATAATTACTCGATATCTTGCTATTTTAATTGCAGCTTGGGAATTTAATTAATAGATTAGAAATTGTTACATTTGAAGGATTTCATTATTTTTGCTAATTGAATAAAATTATTGTCAACTCTGTGAATTATGCTGATTTAAATAATTCTAATTTATTCTATTTATTATTGTTGACCCTTAGTGAGTGTCAAAGTCGGCCATCTCGTCTCTACCACTTCGAGATTAGGTTTGATACTTACTGGGTACACGTTGTTTACGTACTCATGCTACACTTGCTGTACTTTTTGTGCAGGATCTTAGACATGCACTAGTGGAAGATCTATCATCGCACATCCACATTATCCAGAGGCGTAGTGGTGAGCTGCATTTCTGAGCCGTTCCGCAACTACCCGTGTCTCTTCTTATATTTGCATTCTGTCTAATTTATTTCAGACAGTATTTGGAGTTTTGTATAATTTACTAGATGCTCATACACTTGTGACACCAGGTCTTGGCACACACACTGGTAGAATTTAGATTTGTATTATTTTTTGAATTTAAATTAATTGGTATCTTTTCTATTTTCTTTAATATTGCTAGAAAAATAATAAAATTACTTAGAAAATTATTCTAAAAATAATTAATATATGTTTAACTTATTAGTTGGCTTGCCTAGCTGTAGTATTGGGCGCTATCACGACCTATAGGTAAAATTGGGTCGTGACATTTTACCTCGAGGCACAGGGTTAGAGATGACCAAACGAAGAATTCTCAATCCAAAATAAAGAAAAGAAAAGGAAAAGAAGTGAATCCAAATGCAGAAGCAGATGGAAATGATATGGACTGCTCAAGACATGACTGAAGTAACGAGCTTTACATTTCCCGTTTTGATCAGAAGAATTCGTAGAAGGATGAACTAGCACCAACAACTAGCAAGCATTAAGGTTCAAATCAAAAGTCTGGATGATTCTCCATTCAAGATTCAAGATCAAGCTTCAGAAGACTTATAAATAGGAATCTTGTAACTCATAGCTGATATGTTTGTTTAGTTTCTTTTTTGTTTTGATTTTGATGTAATAGCAGGACCACGGATCAGAGCCTTGACGGAACCTCACTCGACTCTCCAACTCATCATTCCATAATTTTTCTTGAACTACACGAGACCTGATTTCCTATAACTCGGAATATGTAGGTTGTCCAAACCAGAACTCAGTCGCACCCTACCTTTTATTT
This sequence comes from Nicotiana otophora, assembly GCA_000715115.1. Classification (NCBI taxonomy): domain Eukaryota; kingdom Viridiplantae; phylum Streptophyta; class Magnoliopsida; order Solanales; family Solanaceae; genus Nicotiana; species Nicotiana otophora. The sequence goes on from AWOL01S0010103.1 coordinate 48,158, forward strand.
CTTTTCATTTTGAATAATGGTTTGGTCAAAAGATTAGTCACATGACTCACCTTGTCTTTGCCTGAAAACTCTTCATGTCTCCAAGCAAAGAAGGCATGCTGTGAGAACCTAATTTTTGACCATTCTTAAATTTTATTTTTACTCATCTCACTAATACCTCACTTCCTACTCCATCATTCCCGCTCACATTTTCCCCACGCGTGTCCCTACTCCACTTTCCCACTCATGTCCCCCACTCATGTCCCCCATTCCTTGTCCCCCAATCATGTCCCCCATTACTTGTCCCCCACTCATAACTCACATATCCCCATTTCCTTCACGGACACATACACAATATTCATTCACTTTCCCTTATGTGTCTTATAAAACAAAACCGTCTATATAGTTGAAAAAAAAATCACCAATTTTCAGCCCCAAAATCACGCCAAAAACAGCCCCAAACTTTGCACCAAAACACGCCTGAAACCAAGCTCTAAAACTAGCTTCGTCTCCACCTCGAAATACTCAAAAAACGACCTCCAAAGCCATCCCATTTCAGCTCCAAAAATGAGCTGAAAATTGTCCATAAACTAGCCCTTGAACCACCTCAAAAGGAACTATAAAAATGTCCAAAAATAGTCTGAAAATCACCCCCAAAATACCATCGTTTTTAGCCCCGAAATCCAACCAAAACAGTGCCCAAAAACGTTCAAAAATAGCAGCTCAAATTGCTGCCATTTTCGCTGAAAAATCAGTGCAGAAACACCATGAAAACAGTCCCAAAACCAGTCCAAAATTCCAGTCAAATACTGCTGAAAAACAGCCACTAAATCACTATTTAAACCTGACAGTTTCCTCCCAAATCGCTTGAATAATTCGAAGCAAAACCCATTCAAAAGGTCCGGTTGCCGTCGAGTGCGAGGTCGTCCTAGTTCCGTCCGTTAACTCCGCTTCAGTTTCTCTATTTTCTCATTGGGTTTGACATTTGCAACTGTAGCAACTAGTTTATTCGAATTTTCTTATCAATACATTGGAAAAGTTTCATTGCTCAAGGTCCGGTTCTTTCTTTCTTTTACTACTCTATTTCATTTCTCTATGATTTAAATATTTTAGATACATGTTAC